>SJOL01006475.1:407190-432889 GCA_004794785.1 Opisthorchis felineus
CTATGACATAAGAAACTCCAAATCCCAACTCCGTGCAGCCCTCATTGATGATTCTGGCCTAGAAGGGACTCCAGAGGCCATCTGGATCTTCACAGGACAGAACAACCCACATGTACCAGTGGGTTGCATCTACCTACCACCGCCCCCTCTCCCGCCTCTATTGCTGACTTATATCGTATTATCTCCACTGCACATACCCTTCCCTGTTCATCCAAATTTGTGCTGGATGACTTCAACCTACCAGATATTTCCCGGTCTCACACTTCGGGCCCTGGTCGTTACGCCCCGCTACTTGCTCAACATAGTGTGGAGGGTTGCTCCCAGATTGTACGTAGCCCCACTCGTGGCCTACATACCTTACACGAGGGTCATCTGGCTACGGCCGCAGTTGGTCCATGCTTCCCAGGAAGTGCTCACTGCGTTGTTTCGTGCAACGCAGTCAGTTATGATGCAACTGAACCTCCGGGTCCTTCTTCCTTTCACCTCCCGTCTCTAGATATTTCACTGGCTTCTTCCTTCTTGCTGGCATCTCGGGACTGAGCAATTTCTTTCTCTCGACAAACATACAACGGATTGGTGACATCTCCCAAGTCCTGCTGACTTCTCTCTGCCTTGCTTCTCCCAATAAAAGTTTTCACCCTGATTTCTCTCGCCACGATAAGCTACCAAAAACCTTGGATACTAAAAACACCGAGCTGGCAGAGAATATTGGAACTCTTGGAATTTTTCATTAATACTCCTCATCTAGAAGCTTTCAACCGACCAAGATTTTTTACGCGTATCCCTCGAGTGGCGTGTAGACCGCACCACTCTCGGGCCCTCGTCTCGGTGTAAATTGCTCTGCCGCCTATCCCGTGGGCGTTGTACCCAAAACAGTTACTCAGTTACTTGTCTGCTTTCCACCGACAGTAGATTTATCACCGATCCTGTCAATATAGCCGACCACCTGGACGCTCACTTTGCCAGATGCTACTTGCCCCTTCCTCCCAAACGCAAACCCACAATCCCTGCCGCACATTCCACATTTCCACAACAGAGTAACCGCCCGTCTCTTGGCAACGTAACCATCTCCCTAGCTGGTGTATCAGCCCTTCATCAAACTCTCAAGGACTCCGTCGTGCCAGGGGGCAACGGCATACCATCTCGTACTCTGAGACATGGCGGTCAAGATGTCGAAATCGTTGCTCTAAATTTTTTAATCACTCAATCAACTCTGAAATCGTCCACTCCCAGTGAATCAGTCTGTTGTCCGCCCTTTCTGCAAATCCGGACCTAGAAAACTACTTCCAACTACAGAGGGATGCATCACACCCCTCTTTAAACGCGAACCTTCGAACATCTGGTCACAGGCTCACTGAGCAGGTTCCTCCTAGCTACAAATGCCACAGATGACTGACAGTACGGATTGCTGTGTCAGAAAATCGTCAATGGCTCTCAGTTTCACGTCTTTGAGACCGCCACAGCAACCTACGATGCTAGGCACTCCATGGTAACGGTCTATTTGGATATCCAAAAAGCTTTTGACCAGGTCCCTCATGCACCCCTGCTGAAGAAACATAATTCTGTTCGGATCACTGGATCCTTATTCCAGTGGTTCATCTCCCACCTATCCGGTACAGCACAAACAACACAAGTTGATGGCAAACAGTTATCCCCGCTATCGATCATCAGTGGACTCATTCAAGGGAGCGTGCTAGGCCCTAGCATCTTTCTGCAGTATGTCAACGACGTCTTCGACGCTGTGTCCCATTGTAAACCTCTCCTTTTGCGGACGATAAAAAATAGCTTACACATTTCCTGTCTCCGCTAAAACTCTTGCCTTTCGCCAGATCCAACAAGACTTTGACTCTCTGAATCGCTGGATAAATACCTATAGCCTCAGCTTCTCTTGTTCGAAGTCCCATATAAATTCCTGCGGCTGCTCCGTCCCGGTTGATGCATTCACAATTAATGTGAACACTGCCATTCATTCCACATAGATCAAAGGACTCTGTCTCAGCTACTCCCGTAACTTTAGCTTTTCTCACCAAGTCCAGTTCCAGGTCGCCCGAGCACGTCGGCTCTGCTTTCCGATATAGCGCTCCTTTAATCCTTGAGACACAAAGGCCGCAATTTTCGAGCTATGCGTGTGACAAATTTTGGAATTCTGTCCTGCTTTATGTTTCCTTTATACCCAAAGTTGTAGACTAGCACTTGAGAACGCCCAACGCTCACTCACCAGAAAGTTACTCCCACAGTCCAGCCCTCATTCCTACCGCTCCTGCTGTATAATCTTGGGCCTTGAGCCACTATAGCTCAGAAGGTTTAAGCCAGATCCAACTCTCATACGCCGTCTGTTGTACCGAAGTACTTTTATCGCAGAGGTTAGGCCAAGCGTAAAGTCATATACCCGCTATAAATTCCGTAAATCCAGTAACCGCTTAGTGCGCTCTCTAGCGCGTAAAAACCTACGCCACTACTTCTTCCTAGCTTACTACACTCCAATCTGGAGCTGCATCCCCGTTCAGCGCCAAAATATCACACACCAACATACGTTTTCGTAGTCTGTAGATAACTTCCTTACGTGCTAAGCAGCAGCTGCCCTAATTAGCACTCAACTACCCCTCGATCTTATGTATGGATCTGGTCCAAAGCACCTCTGAGCCTGACGATGATACAGGTAGCAGACGAAAAAACAATTTAAAAAATTACTAAAAAATAAACCACCCATTTTTATACCTTGCTACCCTTTTGACTAGCTTGAAGCAGCAGTTATCCGCAGTACCTAGTTAATAAGTGTGGTGGTCGGTACGTCCTGCAAGAAGGATCACCCCGTTGCTTTGCACCATGGTGCCTTCGTTTGCCCGCCACCCCTCCAGTAGCACGGGTGTTTCGCCCATCGCCGGTGGTTCTGGGCATGGCCTTTAATTCAGTAAATCCATAAAAGTGCACTGTTGTTCACCGTTTGTTGCTGCTGGGCTAGACTTGTCCCGGTCGTGTCATCTGACTGGTAGAGCTATAAACTACAGGAAACTGCAATTTCGTTTGTTAAAAAAGAAATTCCTAAAGACAACAGAGATAAGATAGCCTGAAGACAATCTGAGATGCCCAAGGGTCACATCCACGTGCAGAGCTGTAGCTGACGTCGTCATGAGTTCGGTTGCATCGCACCAAAGCCCACTTCGTCAACCAACCAAAGCATGCACATCTACCTACTGCTCCCAGGAGTAGATATATACAACGAGAAATATACATATGCTTGAGATTCCTAACCCTTTACTGCCAGCGTAAAAGACTAGCGTCTACTGGAGTTTTTTTGACAAGCACCACTTGTAAATAGAAGCTCATAGCACTGCTTCTGGGACAGACGACTATTTCGTCTCACTATCACTTCCTTTCTTAGATTATGGTACTGTCCATCTCGCTTGATAAATTCCAGAAAAATTGGTCTACCATCTCGGAAGTCCCACTCCCTTAAGTTCTTATATGTTTGATTTCCCTAACCACAAAACCTCTCCGCGCGCTTATACCTGTTTTCACAAGATCTCCTTTACTATAGGAGTGTATATAAGGAAACACAACACCTGCTTTATCGCTAGCCAACTAAGTAACAACCTTTCCCCATCCTGTCCCATTTAATCACTTGCTGACACCACCATAATTGTGGTAAACGATATTTTTTTTCTCTCTAATAATTCATTCTAGCCTATCCGATGTCTCCTAAAACACACCGGGTTTTACTCATCGCATCCAATTCCCTCGTCTTTTCAAGCTTCGACCTTTGGTAATACCTGCTTCAAACGTCCTGTTCAGCTGTCATCCTCTTCACCTGGCCTGTGATTTACATCCACAGGAATCCGAGCCAGAAAAATTCCTGCGATCCTACATCGGCCTCGTTCGACCTCTGCGAATTCCCTTGGCCAAACCAAAAAATCCCGCTGCTCACAGAATTGCACATTCCAACCCAATCACCCTACACATGACATCCGTTACGGGGCTGTCCAGAAACCGAAGTAGGTCAGTGCAATGATGGCATGGCGCTGCCATACCCAGTTTGCTAGCATACCCGCAACTATCCCCTTCATACTCTTGACTATACCCAATCGCCCACTCGTTCTATTACCTGCAACTACGAATAAGCTCATGCTTTATTCTGACTGTAACCTTATGGTCATTCCTGACGGTATGCCACCCACCGGTTGGGAATAAACCTTATTATTAGAACCTTACACTTTGTGAGTGAAAAGCGCATACCAAATGAAGCTATGACTTCGTCCAATTCATCCAAAACACCTGCAACATTTCCTCCTCTTCGAAGATGCCGACGGTATCTGCATATTCCAAATCGACAAGATTTTCGTCGGAAGAAATTTGAAAACTGGGGTTCGGAAGGCATATCAGCATTCATCTCATTGTCTCATCGATCACGAAATCAAATATCAGCGGAGAGCGCGGGCAACCCTGACAGGCACCGTTTGTGTACGAAAGTTTTTTGGGGAGCTCCTCATACCTTTCTGTACCATGTCCGCCCCTTCCGCACCTCCCGTCCACGACGATGCGAAAGACTGCACGGTTGACAGCTCTCATTTCGAGGGCATACCTTCTCTCCACCTATATTCCTACCCTGTTCTGGACCTCATAATCCGCATTCTGCAGTGGAGGAAAGATAAAACTCTCATGGAAGCAACTTACGTCGGACGCCTGTCTTTCCGGCCTGTGCTTGCCCTGGTTATAGCATTTATCCCGTGCAATCCCCTAAGAATCGAAAAATCCATTGATAGTAGAGCAAAAAATCCTGACAGACTCACTAGGTACACGCCGAATGACGCCTAAGCGGCAGCTCGTTTTGCAAAGCTCCACGCTTTTCTTTAGACTGTAACTACGCCATTTTGGGGTCACCTCATCTTGCAAACACGCAGCACGCAAGCTATGGGTTGCCTCAGTTGCGCACAATTAAGCCAATGCAAAACACTAAAAGTCATATATGCCCACACCCGCCGCATATTAATAATAATAACAATAATAATAATGTTTATTCCCAACTAGTGGGTGGTATAACTTCAGGCATGATCATAAATTTACAGTCAGAATAAGAGCATGACTGGTGGGGTTTGTGGGTACTGGGAATTTCGTGGAAGTCGGACGGTGGCATAAAAAGTGGGCATCATTCGATGTAGACTTGGTCAAGCCTGAGGCGGCATGGGTAGTGAACCAAAATTACAAAGGCTCTTTCTTTCTCATGGGGAACATATCAGACGAAGCAAGATACGATCGTTAAAATTTGTAAGTGGCGGGCAAAAACAATATGAGGGAGGGCAGAACAAGAGGCTTCCTGCCTGGTATGTGATAAAAAATCTCCAAACTGCAGAAAATGTGGAACCAGAATAACGGATCAGGATCAGCAGAATTGTCACGATCTGGCCGGCCAATTTGGACTAGAGCCTAAAACCGTCACTGAGGCTTCGTGGCCTTGGGCTGTTGGGCGTACGGCCAGGGTCCCGATAAGCGTAAATGGGGATGGTGAAGTGGGGGAATTTGCAGTGCGGATAAACGGAAGTAGGAAACTCAGAATCGCAGTGTGCAGTGAAACTGGAGAGATTCACTAGTGTTGCTGCTGGAGCGGGGTTGGGTGTAAAAGTTTCTTGGGAGAAGAAGTTCACTGAAACGCACAAGAAGGAGCGCGAACTGCATGGAAGATGAATGACTTGGTGAGGAGTACAAAGTTAAAGTGACCGAGATGTTTAGATCCAAGGGAAGGTTCAGCAGATTGGAATAAACGCCTCCCGGTGGCAGCTGGGTCCAGATGAGGACTTTGCTTGTGGTTGCAGGTAAGGGAAAGAGTAGGCGAGAGGGCGCAGTCAAAGTAGGAAGTAAACAGTTGCGTGCACGCTATCAAATTGGGTATGACAGTGCCGTGCTGTCACTGCACTGAGATACTTCACTTCCTGGACATCTCTGTGATGGGCGTCGTGATTGAGGTAGTTGGGCTGGGATGTGCAATTCTCTGAGCAGCGGGATGTTTTGGGTTTACCAGGGGAATCCGCAGGGACAGCAAAACCAATGTAATATCGCAGGTAGTATTTGCTTTTTGTCCCGTCGTGGATCCCTTCAGGTGTAATGCACAGATCGGGTGGAGTGAATAACGGCCAAACAGGATGTCCATAGCACGTATTACCACAGGTAGAAGCTTGGGAAGAAGATGAAATGGGATGAGATCAATAAGGAGGGTTATGGGAGTCATCAGACAGGATATAGTCCCTTATTAGAATGTTTGCTACAGTTAGGGCGCTGACGACAAGTGGTTAAACGAGAGAGGATAAGGATGCATCTGCACTCAGTAGTCTAGTCATCAAAGTCAAGCTGGAGGTTATGTGCACCCGAATATCGATTATCGCTTTTGAAATCGGGCAGCGTCGTCTCACTGCAGTAGTTAGAAATGGTGACCGCTTTTGGCTGCCTGCTGTTTTGGGCCTAGTCTAACGTATAACATAGTGCTCCCTAGCAGACTTTAGACAATTTTTTCAACCTTGGGCCCCGAATGTAGACACGGCTGTCTTATTGCCTCGTTTGCATGACAGCGATGAATCAATACGCGCCGTCGATGGACCCAAGAACATTATTGATCCATGCCGGTCTTAATGTGTCATGATTCCATGCCAATCCTAACTATCATGTAAACCAAAACCGACTCCGCAAGATATTCATGTATGCGGCTATCCACAAACGCGGACTAGGACATCGCGATGACGGTACAGCGACTGCCATGCCCAGCCTGATGGCTTGTCCGTAGTTCATATCCATAATATTCCCCAACATAGCGAGTTACACGCGTCCACACGGCATTCCCAATCCGTTTAATTTGTGCCAGGACATGAGAGCACTAGCCACCCTATAGTGTTTTTTACTTGTTCTGCCCATAAACCCATAAACAAAAGCTTACTAGCTGCAACGAATTCCCTGGCTATTTTGGCGGGACGCCTGCCGCAACGACGGATGACTTTTTCCCATACAGGTCGCGAATGGCTACACCGTTTTGAGTTTCCGCGGACATATGGAACGCAATTATTGTCCAGGTAGCCTTGAGATAATTTCCAAATCCAATACAAAAGAAAGCACGTGAAGAAACCAGTGTTACCACAAAATCTTCTACCGTCTTTGGGGACGAAGTACGCGGAGCCATCAGCAGCCACTAACACACGAACTCCGTGCCCGTAGTGGACATCGAGTACGTTTGAACAACTTCCAACAAAATTGTGGCCGCGTGTGGATATTTTAAGGGTTCAACTAACTACCACTTAGTACTAAAAAGTTATGCTAAAGGTTCATTCCTTCAAACTGCAGTTTCAGAGAAATTTGGGGTGTGCCTCTAAGGGTCGGCGGCTGGGGCAAGATCATGTCGTTAGGATTTGAAGGTGGCGGGCGAAAACCTAACGGCGGAGGGAAAAACAAGTGGCATCCTGCCTGATACATGACAAGAAAACTGCAAATAGTGGGAAATGAGGAACAAGCACAACGGATCTGGTGAAGCGGCAGAGTTGGCGTGATCCAGCCGGCCAATTTGAACCAAAACCTAAAACCACCACTGAAGCCTCGTGACCTAAAACTGTTAGGCTTATGACCAGGGTCACAAAAGCGCAAGTGGAGATGATGAATGCAGGAATGAGCTATGCGGATAAATAGTAGTAGCAATCTCGGAGTAAGGTTGTACAATGAAACTGCAGAGATTCGCTAGTGTCGCTACTGTAGTGGAGTCGGGTGTGAAAGTACCTTGGGAGGGGGGCTTCGTGTTAACAAACCGGACGGAATGCGACCTGTACAGAAAATTATTGACCTTCTGGGGTGCACAAACTACACGTTTACCGAAATGCTTAAATACAACCAAAAGATTCAGCAGATTAAGATGAACGCGTCCTGGTGACGGCTGGTGCCAGGTGAAGAGTTTGTTCGAAGTTGCAGATAATGGAACGAGTGGGCGATTGGGTAAAGTCAAGAGTATGAAGGGGATAGTTGCGGGTATGCTAGCAAACTGGGTATGGCAGCGCCATGCCATCATTGCACTGACCTACTTCGGTTTCTGGACAGCCCCGTAACGGATGTCATGTGTAGGGTGATTGGGCTGGAATGTGCAATTCTGTGAGCAGCGGGATTTTTTGGTTTGGCCAAGGGAATTCGCAGAGGTCGAACGAGGCCGATGTAGGATCGCAGGAATTTTTCTGGCTCGGATTCCTGTGGATGTAAATCGCAGGCCAGGTGAAGAGGATGACAGCTGAACAGGACGTTTGAAGCAGGTATTACCAAAGGTCGAAGCTTGAAAAGACGAGGGAATTGGATGCGATGAGTAAAACCCGGTGTGTTTTAGGAGACATCGGATAGGCTAGAATGAATTATTAGAGAGAAAATAATTATCGTTTACCACAATTATGGTGGTGTCAACAAGTGATTAAATGGGACAGGATGGGGAAAGGTTGTTACTTAGTTGACTAGCGATAAAGCAGGGGTTGTGTTTTCCAATATATGCGGGAATGGTGGCATTTTGGCATCGTATTTTACCTGGTGGTGCTTTGAACTATGTGGTCCTGGGCAATGAGTCGTCGTATACTTTGCAGTCCCCAGCTGGATCATCATCGCTGTTTGAGACATTTGGATTGCATTAGGTCTTGCTGTCTTAGTAGCTCGTTTATTCGAATGTTCTAGAGATGATTTTGGAAATGAAGCTAGGCTGCAATACTTCGGCATGCAGGATGAGTTGGATGAGGGCCAGTCCTATATGACAGACATGGAATAGAGCCTCAGAATAGCCCCAACTCACGGGCAGCTTCCAAAGTATGTTTCTGAGCTGTGTAAGTTCATATGTATATAACCGGATGCTGAAAATCACAAACACAGGCACGTTGGCTGATCGGTTTCCCGGAAAGCAGCCCCTAGGTTTTTAGACCGCTACTGCGGTTGAGTCTGGGATGGGTACTAGTTATGGTGATGACGATGGAGCTTTCGATTTTATTGAGCTACATGGTATCGGTATCGGGGACCAGAGGTGGAGTAAAGTTAGGATTTAGTGCTCTAAATGAGCAGGTGTGACACAAAATACCCGCCCACTCACTAGATCCCAGCCACGGCTGCATTCATGGATGCACGACTGTGGACAAATGTGGTCCTTGTATCCTAGGGCTCAAGTCTGTGCAACTTAGACTTGTGCTTGACTAGTATACCTCCTTTAGCTTTAACTTCGCTGCGTCCACTAATGCGTTTGATTGCTGAATAGCGCTATCGAATCATTGTCGTACACACGGCTCCCTCATTATCGCCAATGGGACTAACTGAGCAAGTAGCAAGTTTACCTTTATAGCAATAAGACTCCGGTTTCAGTTTGGACACCGATCGGGAATTGTGGACAACGGGATTTATGAAGCACTTGATGAGTTAGACACTTAAACATTGTTCCATTATGTTTTCAGTGTTATTGCGGAAGATATACACGAGTTGTAATTGATTATACATTTTTCTTTCAGAAACCCTGTTGTGTGATAGCGACTTCCTGAATCTGAGAACTGGATTGACTACACATCACTTTTGTATCGACGCAACCAATAGATGGAAGCATAATTCGCGAAGGGTGGTTGTGTATTTTTAGGCGTGGGCGCGGCATACGGACGACATTATGGGATATGAAGGGTCGTCGTTTTGTCGTTAGATTAGGCTGTTATGTACAGCTAGGGTCTCATAATCAGCTCCGCGCATGCTTACGGGCCTGGCAGTTACCATAAGTAGCCAAGGTGAGCGACAACTCAAACACGTATGAGAATGACGGGCAGTCGTTGGCCATCGGATTAAGTCACCGTGCATAGCTGAAGTCCCATTATCAGCGTCGCGCATAGACACTGTCCTAGCAGTTACGATGAGTAGCAAAAGTAGGCGACATCCAGTAAGTTATGAGTATGGCGGGCCTCTGTTGGCCGTTAGATTAGGCCTTCACGCATAGTTAATCGGTCGGCATAGATCCTGGCCTGGTGTTTACTATAAGTAGCAAAGATAAACGACAACGCGTACAGGTATGAGTATGGGGGGTCGTCGTTTGCCGTCGGATTGTGCTACTGTGCATAGATGAAGCCTCATAATCAACGTCGCACGCAGACGCGGGCCTAGCAGTTACGATAATTAGTCAAAGCAGGTGACAACGCGTGCAGTTATCATGATGACCGGAAATGGCTGGCCTCATTTTCTGCCAATGTAGCTGGGTTTGATGACGTATTTCATCTGGGGGGCGCGATTATTTCCAATGGGAAGGATATTGTTGTGTTGTTAATTAACATGTAGTTATTTCATGACACTGCGCTATCTGGATGGGGGTCATCCACAGAGGTGCATACTATCATCAGTACTGCACAATGCATCGAATTCTGTTACAACACTAAACTGAACGCGAGGCGAGCTTCCCGAAAAATAGCGTTGTGCCGAAGTTTGCTGAAAAAATTCATCTAATTTATTACGTTTGAGGGCTTTCACGCATGCAATCGTTAATCCACTATTTTGCTGGGTGGAAGTTACAATGGGTATCCTGTGGATCATATCTCACTCGTAGAGAAGACCGCGGAATGCTACAATATTCTTAATTTTGATTTTGTAGTTTACCGCGTAACCCGGCAATGAAATGCGATTTCCGTAGTGGTCGTTTACTTAAACAAAACGCTATGAGCAACATATCACCAAAACGTGTAAACGGATTAGACTATGGTTAGACATGGTGAGGAGATTTTCAAGCTCAGGGTGAAAACTTTTATTAGGCAAAATTTTTTCTCATTTCGTGCAGTAGCTGCGTGGAATAACCTTCCTCCGACGGTTGTCCACGCTCCTTCTAGAACCCAGTTCAAAGCACTATTAGACACTTTCCTATGCAAGTCCTTGTGCTGGCAAACATACTGCCCAACGCTGAGAACTTAAAGAGCAGTGCTACACCCTTTTTTCGCTTGTGCCTTTCAGGTGTACGACAGCCGATGAACGACAAGAACAAAACCGACCCGGGAAACTTGCGCAAAAGCCTCGATCCTGTGTACCAATCCGTGAATCCGTGAATTCCTCGTAAGAGTCGCAACTTCAAAAACTCTGTAGTTTCGAGTAAAATAATTCGGGTTTACTTCTAATGGGCGGCCTTGGTCGTGGTAACCCTCTCAACAAAAGCAAATCCTCAGGGTTATGAACCTAAAAGACAACCTCTTCAACCAATCAGAAAGAGCGATTCCCGCAACTGTTCCAACTACCATTGCGTCCGTTGCTGGCTCCGGTCGTCGGCATGCGGGGTATGTACACTGTCGGGTTTATTTTGACTTTTACCATTTGTACTTTAATGGGAAATAATACGTGATATTTATTCAGCTGCGGCACCATTTCAGTTCGTAGCTGTCGAGTAGCTCACTGGAAGCATGAAGCCTGAGATAATGTTAGGTTGCCCAACCCTAGACAGAGGTGATGGAAAAGCTGGTTTTGTTTTGGAACTGCAGACCTTCCGGTCAATAGTTTCGTGCCTTAACTGCTAATCTTTCTCGATCTATTTGTTTGCTTTGCGCCTGAGAGATAGTGAGGTAGTTAGGTACTGAGTTTATGGCGGAATGAACTCATCGTCACCCGTGAGTTACCCAGAGACCAGGTGATCATACAGGTGGGAGCAGCGTAGGTGGTGGCCTACTCTAGTACCACCCACACCCGTCACTTTTCCATGTATTAAGATACCCAAGCGAACCGGAGGATGAAGTTAAGTATCACTGGCCACGAGACACCACACATCCTCTGCACAGGCGTATATGCCTCACTGGTCACGAGGGTCCAAGTTTAGTCATATTGGGACTAGTCTTAGCAGAAAACAATGTCACTGGAGAAGGTCAACACATCTGACTTACAGTAGATGTGACTTGTTTTTCGTCTTCCTGCTCCTGTTTCCGGACACGTTTGTGAATCGATTTTTTGATCGGAATC
Organism: Opisthorchis felineus; assembly: GCA_004794785.1. Taxonomy (NCBI): domain Eukaryota; kingdom Metazoa; phylum Platyhelminthes; class Trematoda; order Opisthorchiida; family Opisthorchiidae; genus Opisthorchis; species Opisthorchis felineus. Next base: position 419,137 of record SJOL01006475.1, read on the forward strand.
TAAAGGGGGTGCTCAGTATTCGCACAATGGAATTGAATATTCGAAAGCTATGACGTGTCCCTGATAGACTAGAACAGACAGGCAGTTGAGTTCAGAATACCAGTCCAAACTTTTGAGCCCCATCCAGGCATCCCGGGGTCCCTGTGATGCTAGGAAAATATTGCACAAGGATTTTTCCGCCAGAGGTATGAGTGCTTCAGTGGACAATGAAATTTGGTGCGCTGCGAAAAATGAACGTAGATTAGGATGGTTTTTGGTTTGAGCACATCCGCAACAAAATGCAACATTCAGGCGTAAAAAGTTTTATTCCACTCAAAGGTTTTGCAGCTAAGAGCATTCTGTGGCCAAGACACCCCCCTAAAGGGATACTACAGGGAGCCCGTGCCAGTTAACCTTGTTTGTTAAAGGTTGGCTAGTTTTTTGCTAGTTTGCTGATTTAGTCACTTCGCGGGAGCCACACTTAATTAGGGACTTGCCTTCAGGTAGTTCTCATGGAATTGCTTAATTTACAGTCCAAGTCACTCATTTCGTTTCTTTGAAAGTCTGCGGAATTGCGTAGACTGTGGCAGAGATGTAACCGTGTCCTCCAAGGCCACTGAATACACTATATGAAACGGGTGAATGCACCGTGTCTACTAAGGGGATAGGCGGTAAGTATTTACAGCGCTGTCTACTTCCAATGTCTGTTATCACCCGGAGAACGCGCCCTCCACATACCTCCGGAGTTACTCACCCGAAAGATCAAGGTGCCTAGCTGGCATGCCACCCGAAAGAAGCATGAGGGCTGGGATACTGCCAGGTTGCCTAAGCCGAGATGGCTCAGTGATTAGAGCTCGGATTTACTGACTGGAGGGTCCGTGGTTCGAACCCAACCTCTGCCTCTCGACTTCCGCTGTCTAGGCTTGAGCAACCTGGCAGTATGCCAGCCCTCGTGCTTCCTTCTGTTGGCGTGGTAGTAAGCACCGAAAGGGTACTAAAGCTGGACGATTTACAAGCCTAGACAGGAGAAGTCGAGATACAGAGGTCCGATTCGAACCACGAACCTTGCGTTCAGTAAATTCGCGCCCTAACCACCGAGCCATCTCACCCCCGTCATATTATACACTTCAGTTGTAAAGGGCTTTACGGGCATTGTCCATATGGGTCATGGCTTCCCTAGCCTGGTATTTCGGAAGAACTGTTGAGATGGTGTATCAGAACTCGCAAACATTTTCCAGCCACTTCCGTCAGTGTGAATAGTCCGTCAGATTTTAGTGCTGAAGCGTTTGTCTCTCGAATGGAGTGCGAAGATGGTTCCTGTTAGGCTGGTGACCAACATCGTGGACAACTATATATCCGCGGGTTCAAGATCCCTGGTCGATTCATTCTATCCAACTTACACCTCGTGGTGTTCTTTGGCAGTTTACCCATCATCCAATCGACCGCAGAGTTCAAGTGTGGGGACCGCGGACATTCCTGTCAAATCCTAGAGGAGTCGAAGTTTGACGACTCTTCGCCATCATCATCATCATCACCGTCATCATCATCAGAGTCAGCAACATCGGTGTTGACATTGATGCCTCACTGCCGTACAACCACAAATTTTCTCTTTTTATATTTGATTTATCTAATTAGATTATGCTCGTATTATATTATCTATTATTCGCGTTATATTACATATGGTATACCGTATTATAAGTATATTATAATATAGTTATATTTAAATTATGTTTAAAGCCTTAAGTTGAAAGGAAGAGAAAAGAGTGGGTAAGGGAGGGGATCTGGTGATGACCTGTCACAAGCATTCCAAGGTGCCTATATCTCCAAGCGCTCAGCTAGACAACCTGAAAAGGGACACCGATCAGTCACCATTTCTTGCAATGTCCCCAACTAAGTGCAGGCGGGGTTGCGGGGACCCCATTCTGGAAGGCGTAATGCACAAATAACACCCAAACTCTTCGTAATCTCTTTCTTACCCTTCTGCCAAGTCCATCTCGCTGTTTGTGCCATTCTGAAGGAGGCACAGAGAACAACATTCTTCTCGTTAGGTGGTGTTTTGGCATGCGTAGCACATGGCCGAGCCACCGTGGTAGATGGTGTTGGATGTTTTCCGTGATTGAAGTATCTGTTGTACAACCAAATCCCGGTCTTCTAGTTGCCTCGTTACGAATTCGTTGACACCATCCGACACCAGCAACGCTTCTGAGACATTGGTGGTCAAACCTGATGACGCCTCACATCATCTGTCCGCAGAGACCATGTTTCGCCATGCATACGGACACGCGCTCCGGCGGCCTTATTGTAAGGCTGAATAACCGGATTAACTTCGAAAGGGTACCGTCCGATTCCACTATTTTCCACTGCATCTTAGCACGCAGAGCCGAACGGGCAACAGCCCAACAATGGGCTGTTTAAACTTGTATCCTTATCCCAGATAGATAGATTTAGTTATCACAAACAGATTTATCACCTCTTTCGGAAGTGTTCCAGTAGGATGGAAACGTTCCTCTGTCCCAGACTGAACGGAATAGCTCATGGGTTGGTGCGAGAGTTGCGGCGATTTATGCCGTGTGTATCACTTCAGAAATGCCGTCTTCATCTGAGTCTTCGCTTTTTTCAGCGGGTGGATGATTTTGAATCGTTCTTTCGCTGTCACAGTCGGCTTCGTGCCCCCGAGAAAGGGACAAATCCTGATGCTTGCGATTGTGGAGCCGTTCCACAAGTGCCCCCATCTGGAAGGTTTCCCGTTGGCTTTTGGAATGATTTCGGTGTATTGTATGTAGGCAGTCGTTCCCCTGAGGCCTACCATCGTTTTCAGACCATACTTTTCTAGAACGTGGTCCATCATAATCAACATTGGCAGCAACACCAGATGGGAGCACTGGTGCCGTTGCAATCGTGTCAGGTATCTGAATAAAGCTTACAATGGAGAGAAGAAAAAAATGCGACAGGAAAAGAACATTGAGGTCCATTTAGGTATTGTACGGTCCGGTTTCGGCATTCCATTCGTGAGCGACCATAAACACGTCGCGCCACTGTATTTTGTTAACAGCCGCTACTTGGATTCAATGCTTATACGACTTTTGAACCTTTCCAATGTTATTCTTGAATAGCTCGGTTCTAATGACAAGAGCGAATTTTGAGCCCGATCATTATTGTTCATAGCATTTGAATCGGGATTGTGGTGTAGCCAGAAGGCGCTGTTTGTTTCGGGATATTGAACTCGAACGGAATCGTCTCCAGCTAAGCATAATTTGGACAGACTGGTTTCAGCGGCTGCATCGAGCACAGCGGACGCTACACCCTTCCGCTTGTAATGGTATTAGGCCTGAATGATGACGTAGCTGGCTTGGCGAATCTGCTTTCTGTTATCCCGCACTATCAGTTTGCTGGCGACTGCTTAGAGAGACAGGATTCCGCGTGCGTGGAAGCCGAAAGGTCAGCAGTAGCGAGTGATTTGTCAGGATTGGATCCCAAAAGTGACGGAACAATCGACAGTTTGATTGATTAAAGTAGTATAGGTTTCAGAGTCGGACGAAAGTTCAGCTGATTGGCCGACGGTTCGGTCGGGGTTACTTGTTGACGATTCGTCCACGTGCGCTTGTCAGTTAAGCACACGTAGCCTGTTTTTGGCTGGTAGCCGATCGACCTGGAGAATATTGTTCTGGTCTCATGAACAGCTGGATTTGCATATCATAAGGCGGATATAACTTGCCTACCGGGCGGCCACGGGAAGTCTTAACTTGGCCAAGCTTATCTGTATCTTGCTAAGTGGGGTGTGTCAATAGTGCTGACCCAGGCAATCTTCACCGTAAAACTCGTGATAGCTAAGTGGTTAAGGCCCGAAGATATTGATGGAAAAGTCCGTGTTTCGAACCCAGCCACAGCATTTCGACTGCTCCTGTTTAGGCTTAAGAAACCTAGCAGTACCCGAGCTTTCGTGCTTCCCCTTAGTGGCACAACAGCTAAGCACCGAAGGAGTGTTATAAATGAGTGTTTATTTGTAATTCATTGAACTTTTGTCAGAAATCGTTGGGGACACTTAGTGCAGACCAATTTGGTGGCCACGCTCATGCTAACACTTTCATCGACGTAAATTCGACGATGGACTGCCGAGCCAGCGTTCGATTTGGAGCACTTGCCACAATGCTCAGATGTGAACGCCACGAGTCTGTCCTGTGTGCTGATTGTGTCTGGTGTAGGGGTGCTACCTGAATTGTGTTGTGTACTCTCGAAAGTAGCTAGTACGTTGAATTCAAACAGGGCGTTCAGCCGTTTCCGGAAGTGATGAACTCCGAGCGACGCCCGGGCTACTAAGTCGACACCACAAGCAGGTGGTTCAGTGCGCCGACTGAGTTCTCGCTTCCCTTTTGCACCCACCACCCTAACTACTAAAGAATCCCAAACCTGTACTACCGGTGGTACGCCTCATGGGCTCGGTCTGCTTACTGGAGAGGTCAATAGACTATGATGTTATTATAATATGGCGTGTCAGGGTTCCCTGAAACTGACGTCTTTTGGACTATACCCACTAAGTTGGCTCTGTAACATGTTCACTTCGGGAATAATACCTGTAATCGAACAAACTTTTGTGATACGGACACACACCACTTCAAACTACAGGGGATAAAATGGATCCCGGCCAGAATTATTGCAAATTTGGGACAAATATTAAAAGTTGAAAGTTGATGATGGAGAGCGGTGAATGGGTGAAGTTACTGGGGGGGGGGCGAGCTGGCTCAGTGGTTAGAGCGTAAATTTACTGACCGAAAGGTCCGTGGTTCGAACCCGACCTCTACATCTCGACTTCTGTTGTATAGGCTTGGGCAACCTGGCATTATCGCATCCCTCGTTCTTCTTTCGAGTGGCGTGGCAGCTAGCACCGAAAGGGTGTTACAGCTGAACGATTGTTATTATTAGATGGCACTGACCACATTTATGAACCAAAGACTGAGATCCTACATAACTGGGAAGTCGCAATTAGGTAAAGTTGGTATCTTGGAGAATCTGATCCTCATGGGAAGAGGATTGTGGGGATTCTGATGATAAGGGAGATGTTGGAGTGGGTCGACCTTTTTCTTGAAGTGGTTGGTGTTGAATGAGTATGAGAAACTTCTGAGAGTAGAGCGGCTATTCACTTTGTAACGTAATTTCGTTTGATTTGAGGACTGGCAAGCCAACCTAAGAGCTTGATTTGACGAACGGCATAAATTTCTACTAGGTTGAATGGTGACATCTTCCCGGATGACAGTTGGAGCTGCCTACTACCAAGGTGGAAGGTCGCACTCTGTCTCATCTGTGCCTAAAGTACTGTTCTTGCGAAAACCTGCGATCCACTTCTGATCCTCATCTCTCTAAAATCCAATGGCAATATCCTTTCTAAAATTCTTTTAAAAACCGATATCGCATGTAAATATAGAGCTGGACGAAACTCTGGAAAAGCCTTTAGGTCCCCATCATGACACACTGGTGATGCAAGGAGGCAATGCGGTCGTATCAAGGCCAGATGGCACTCCGATGTTTGCCTCCTGTAGTAGATGTGCATGGTTGCCTGTCTCTTCTTTGAGTTCAACATCGTACTAGTACATAACTATGGAGTGTGTCACCCGGTGATTCACTGTCAGTTTATTTTTCGTCTCTGAACTGTAACTTCTGCTTTTCAGATATTTCTGAATGGATAGAGTTTTTCACCGCTGCTGGTGTACCGGCAGCTGTACGCAAGACTTACGCTCAGATATTCGTGGACCATCGGATTACAGGTGCCTTGGTTGCAGATCTAGAGAAGGAGCACTTGAAGGATATGGGCATTAATGTGATTGGGGACATAATCGCCATTCTGAAACAATGCCGTAAAGTCGGACATGAGGTAATTCCATGCCATCGATCTGTATGTGCACTCTTCACAGGATCCAGCTGCCACTATTCCAAATGTTACTTCCACCACTACGACGAGTATCATTCAGCCTCCATCCAAAACTGAAAACAAATCACCATCTACTGTACAGTTCTCAACCCCATCCAGTGCGTAACCATTGCTACTGCATGTCATATTGTCCTTCAGGTACCACCACCACTGTTGTGCGCAGGAGAATGACCCCGGAAATCGAAGGAAAATACATTGTAAAGCATCCTGCTGGAACAACTGCCAAAACACAACGCATTCTGGCCAGTATGCGACAGCGAGGTGAGTACCTTCACGGAGTTCCGTGGCTAGCTTTTACTATCAGTTAACCTTTCCATAGAATGAACGGCGTTTTAGCCCCATTTAGATCGCGGTGGTTTCGTTGAATGAATTACACCAATCTATCTATTTCACAGTGACTACTTTTTGTATAACGAATGTTGTTTTTACGGCCTAATCATTTTACCATTGGTGACAGACGTAGTGTCTTCATGCAGATGTCCTTTTCCGGTACCTCATAGTTCGGAGTTTGAGATTGTTTGGGACAGGTTAGGGTATCAGCTTCGTTAGTCAAAGGCCCAGTGTGGGTATCCCCTGTTGGGTCAGTTAAAGTAACTGCTATTCCATAGGTTCACGAAATTCTCAACCTGGGAAACGCCGTGCTTCACCTGGTTTTGTCGCCTGACGTACTAAACCAACTGGTCGGTTTGTTTAAGGTCTTAAGACCATCCTGATCCTCCAGTTTTTCCGCTGATACTACCGATAATACTAAGGCTACAATCCACGCTGCGAACGCTGCAGTTCGGAACACCGGAGTGATCGTCCGAAATTCTTCTAGAGTAAGTTACACATCCACAAGACCACACTCACATTATCACTAGTAATGTATTTGGCTGTCCGGAAAGCTTTCTGAGTACCTATAAGGGCCCTCCACTAGGTTTACCTTACTTGCTTTTGTGGACATAATGCGTTGTGACCAATCCGTGTCGTTTTTGTCATATTTTGCAGTAATTTTTCGAAAATGGGATGTAAGCACCACAGTGCGGTTATATCCCCAAGTAACAGCTCTTTACAACCACTTGCCTCGGCAGTTACTTTGTACGACATAGTCGAACTATTGTCAAATAACCCTTCAGAACTCATTTCGGAACTGTTTAGGCAGCTGGTTCTATTCAATATCCAACTGTAGCAAGATGTAGAGCAAGTTTTTTCAGCCTTTCTTCATCTACCATTAGGCTAGGCTCCTTGAGGACGCATAGCTTTCTATTCAGTATCATGAGGCTACGATCAAAAGATGCTTTCGAAGCAGTTATTCACAGTCCTCGTTATTTGATGTACATCGCTTAGTGTGCGCATTTCGTTTGTTTTCTGGCTGTAATATATTTGCCGTGTAGCTCCAAATGAACCGGAGATAAACGATTTCTTTGCTTTCTGAGTTTATTGAAAATTGTACCATTAGGATTAGATTATGAATAGGTTCAAATCGTCCATAGTTGTGGTCAGAGCTTCGGTACTGTTGATAGCGCATTTTTCTTGAGTATTTGTAGTTAAAGTATGCTCTAGGAAGCTCGTCGTGATGTAGTTGAAGAAGCTGGTGATGAGCTATGTCCAAGTACACAATGATAGGGAAAAACGGACTCACTTCTACAGTCCCCCTTTAAGGAGATTACATCACATGCTCAAATAGTCATGTCTATCTTCAGGAGTTTCCGAAGGCCTCTAGCGATAGCGAGATAATGGAACTGGTAGATCTTTCCAAGAATATTTTCCGGAATACCTCGGTTTCGTCTGTAAAAATAATTAGTGGTTGCTTACTTGCAATCGATCTAAGACATTAATTTGTCTTTAGTTCTCTCAGCATTCAGTTGGCGTCAGCTTGGTAGAGAAAAACAAGTCAGTGGTTAGTGACCCGGACAGATATGACAGTATCATGCAGCTAGTGGCGGTCTTGAATCAAAACTATCGTCTTCACTCTGTAGCTCTCACTTCCTGCCATACCGGACAGACAAATCCGTTTGTCGTCAATGCACGGATTTCGCCATCGTCTCGGATGCGTTGCTTTCATTCCCGAAGCTGTAGAAGCTGGAACCACTGTATTTCAGTGCACGGTTTATAAACTGATAAACTGACTGACTGAACTGAGCCTTGTCAACGCAACTTTTTTCTCACTTACCGTTACGGGAGCAGGAATCTCAGTGTCCCTCAAATGGTAGTAAAATCAAGTGCAAAAATCTACAAAGCAGTTGAGCTAAATGCCTCTGGACAGCCAAGGAAGTTTGAAATGCTGATTATCGTGTCCTTTGCAAAGTCAGTGAAACGCACTAGCGTATTAACATAGGTTTTGATTGCATTCACTGCTTGAGTGGTCTGCCGGGATGGGTTCAACTTCGGACTCTGGCGATTGACGACAGGTTGTGTGCGATCCACTAGTAAATAGACAAAGTATCTAGGATTTCGCTCCGTAGATAGGAGGTGAAATCTGGATGCTCACTAGGTAGTAATTTACCTTTTAGGTGGAAATTTGATGACTTTGAACGCTGGCCCTACCTTGGTATCTGTGATCAGTTTTCTGGCAGGGGATGTATTCCTGTAGGCTCAAGCATCCGAAAAAAAAGCAAAATTAATCAGCATCGTCAATGGCAGAACACTAAAGCCGAGCTGTCTGATAGAGTCGACCTGTCCTATTGCGGAAAGAATTCTCCAAGCCGTAGACGGTGATGAGAAGTGGCCAACTAGATATGAGCGCGTAACTTGCAATTGTCGATCCTAGGTCATTCAGTCAAGGTGATCGCTTTGATGTTTAAGTGTAGACAAAACAAAAATAAATGCCTAGAAGTTTCCTGTGAATGTGGACCAAAAACAAGGAGTATTGTTTACTTAATGGGTTTGTCATGGGTTTTCCGCCTCATGTTTTACAGAAATGAGCCGTTTGTTTGTCGGCAGCTTACCAAACGGTGTCATTATAAAACATCACGTATTCCCTTGTTTGGGCCGTGAATCTTTTTGGATGGTGTTTACATGGTCCAGCTTGTATCGCCAATCGCGCGCAGTCAAGGGAGCCATCGGTTTTTGTGTTTTGCTTCCTTCGCTTAATTTACGAAAAAAACATTTTATTCGTTTACGCGTAGTCGCAATTATTGTTCAAAACTACCTACGCATTATCCGCGTGATAAATGTGAGGCGGGTGTCAGTTGTCCCTACTAGTCATTGATCATTAAACACATGATACCAATCTGCGGTGTAATTTTCACAGTTAGATTAGGATAGCTACACGAAACGTACACGGTGACGGCCGATGTGCCCAGGTTCTTTCGCTGTGTGAGCTCTTGAAAACCTGGTGATGTTTCGATAAGTTGTAGGACAAGTTATCAATACAACACACGCGCTGCCTTACGCTTCACGAACTCATGACGCACTGTTGCCGTCACAAAGAGACTAGACCCGTCACGAAGGAACTGAACCTTACTGTGGTGTGACAGTTTATGTGCCTCCGCGACTTATTGAACCATACTGGGGGTGTCCACGCAACATTCGCAAAGTGTCATACCAGGTTAGTCAATGGTTAGAGGTCTAACGAACACAGTCTCCTGGCCCTCCATGTTTAGGGTTGGAACATGCATGGCGACTTGTTCTGTAAAAACTGAAATGCGCTTGCATTTCCCCCAAACACTACTGCCTTGCGATCAGGCTTTTGAGTCAAAGGCTTTGGTTAAGGACCCTAATCGTCCTGCTGTCTAGGTGTGACCGTCCTGACAGTGTCCAAGCCCATGTACAACCATGAATTTTACACATACGAGTAAACTCATGCCAGAACGGCCGTCGTGTGGTGCCATCAGCCTTCCCTGATGCATACAGCAGGGCGGGTAAGCGAAAACAGGCTACTACTGACGCCTCCCTTCTTTCTCTTTCACATACTTTTTCATATCCCTCTCCCCACCGCATTAATAACCCTCTTTGTAGTCCATCAGTTAGGACTGACGACTCCGTTCGTCCTGCTTCGGATTTGCAAGCAACTTCTGCGCGTCATCCGGCGCCAATATTCTCAGGCATCTCGAAGTCAATCTTCAAGCCTCGATGCCCAGTTTATCTGGCTGCCTTCAAAATCCGCACTCTGAAGCAAGCAGGACAACAAGCTGCTCTTGCTCCCACACTGCACTCGCTTGGCGTTGATGTGTACTGTATATGTGAAAAAAGAATTCAAGATGCAAGCATAGTGGTTGGGCTAACCGCAGCATCACCTTCCAGTCGCTTCCGGCTGCGCACCTCTGGTGATCCAGAGGCTGCTGCGGCGGGATGTGCAGGGGTTGGTATCGTCCTAAGTCACCGTCCGGAAGGATCCTTGCTTGAGTGTATGCCCGTTGATAGTCGCCTCTATGTGGTCCGTCTGGCAACGTCTGTCAAGGAGTCTGACAATTGGGAAGTTGATCGATGTCTGTTTGTCGTGTCTGCTTACCCCCAAACCGAATGTAGCTCTGACACCATCTAAAACAATTTTTATGACAACCTGGACGCCCTCAGATATCGTTGTCATTTTCATTTCATTTCATTGTCAGCTGTAAGAACCGCGTACTTGTCGTACAGTGGTTGTAGCTGCCACAGTCTCGTTCACCGATGATTTGGGGAGGTGGGGTAGGTTGCCGCGCATTGGAGGCGGGAGCTCATATATTGGTGCGTAAATACAGCACTGTCAGTGGACTGTCGAGTGGGGGGGTTGGGAAGGGAGCTATGCATTGAAGGCAATAGCTTGGATGCACGCGCGCCATTGAGGGCGCGACTGGGCCATGTCTGACAATGTCTCTAACCATTGATGTGGCCCGTTTCGGGGTCCCTATCCAGGAAGACGGCAATGACCAGCGCAGCTGAGTTTGCTGGTAATGACTTTTATACTTCGCTGCCAAGTCATTGTTTGACCGCCTCTGGCTCGTTTCCACCCTTCACGTGGTTGTGCGAAAAGAACCCTTCGAGGAAGTCGGTCGACTGGCATACGCAGCACGTGGCCAAGCCAGCGCAACCTATGCAGTGTGATCAGTTCATTTATCGAGGGTGAGTTATTTCTGCCGAATACCATTCGACGTACTTCAGCATTGCTTATCCGGTGTTCCCACCAGACTCGGGAAATGCTCCGAAGACATCGATGGTCAAACACTGAAAGTCTTTTGACGTCCTCAGCGCGCAACGGTCAGGTTTCTGATCCGTACAGTAGTATAAAGCGCACCGCAGCATTGTACACTCGCCCCTTGACGGATAAGCTGATGTCACGCCTACGCAACAGGTGACGCAGGTTCACAAAAGCTGCTCTGGCCTTCGCAATCCGGATGGAAATATCATCTTTCTCTAGACCATCGGGACTGATACAGCTACCCAGGCAAACGAATTTGTCTACTAACTCAATCGGTTCATCTGCAAGCATGAAGCTAGGGTTCAAGCCCACCCAGTCTTGCAGTAGCACTTTACACTTTACCGTTGTGAAGCGCATGCCAAACCGTGATGCGGAATTATTTAGATTATTTAATATTGTTTGAATTAGCATGGGGTCAGATCCAAGAAGAGCTATGTCGTCTGCGTGCTCGATATCTGTGAGCGACGCCCAGGGAGCACTTCGATCCCACAGGCATTAGAGGCTGATAGTGAGTTTTTCATGATCGTATCAATGACTAAGTTGAAGAGGAAAGGTGAGAGAGGACAGCCCTGTCTGACACCACTTGATGTGGTGAACTCATAAGAGAGCTTCCCGTAGACCTTCACACGACCGCGGGAGTTGGCGTACAGCGCCTTCAGGAGGGTCAGGAAGTTATGGGGGACACCTTTGCTCCACAGACACTGCCATAGTGCCTGACGGTCCACAGAGTCAAAGGCAGCTTTCAGATCGAGAGACACAACCATTGTTGGTTGCTGGAAGCAGTGTCGCTGTTCCAGAATTTGTCGGAGGGTGAAAGTACGATCGACGCATCCTCTTGCAGGACGGAACCCAGCTTGGTTTTCACGGATTTGTCTCTCCCTGTGTTCAGTCAACCTTCGAAGGATAAGATCAGAGAGCACCTTCGATGCCACAGCTACCAGGCTGATGCCACGGTGGTTTTCACACAGCGTCCGCGTAACCTTTTTGAAGACAGGGATAACTGTCGACATGCCCCATTCTGCAGGCACCTTCTCTTCGTTCCATATAGCACCAATAAGCTTTGTCAGATAGGTCACCAGAGATTCTCCGCCTTCTTTGAAGAGGGCTGGATAGAGACCGTCCGGTCCTTTCGTCTTCTCACTTTTTAGCACGGATATTTCGTACTTTATTTCTTCTGACGGGTGATCAAGTTTTACATTCTATTCGCCTGTGTGCACTATCTCTACAGGCTGTGTTGCAGGAGGCCAGCTGAACTGTTCTTCGAAGTGTTCGGCCATCTTTCCAGTGGACGTTTTTGCGAGTGGATTAATGAGCCATCTTTTTCACTTATCGTTTCGTTGACCGTTGCTTTCCTAGGGCCAGTCGATCGTATCAATTGATATAGGGCATGGCTGTTTCCTGTAGCAAAAGCCTTCTCCATCTCCCGAGCTTTCGATGTCCACCATAGCTCTCAGTCTTTCCTTAGACTCTTCACTATTTGGCGTTTGAGGGATTTGCGTGCGCCGTAGTACTTGTTGTCTGCTGGTATGGATTTCCTGGCATCAATCATGGATAGCGATCTCGCTGACATCCAGTGGCCTTTTGGTCGAATTGGAGAGGTCGGACAGACAACACTGAATGCCGTTAACATAGCTCCTTTCACATTTTTCCATGCTTCATCCACATGCTCACTGCCACCAGAGTATTGGTTTACTGTGGAGAGTTGTTGGGCTAGCTCAGATCGGTACTATTGAGCTATGTTCGTTCTTCGAAAATAGTGGATTGGTATGCTTCTTGCTAATTTGCGAGGGCCTGAAGGGAAGCGAACTGTCAGGCGTGCACGCACCATGGCGTGATCGGAATCAAGTGTTGTGCTCCAGAAGGAACGGCAGTCTTGAATTGTGGCCCTTCACCGGTGGCTGATGGCCACGTGGTCCAACTGGGTCCACGGTTGATTTGCAGTTGGTGACCGCCAGGTTACGCGATGGGAACGTTTATGTTGAAAGTTCGTACTTGTCAGCACACAACTGAAGGACACGATCTCCGTTGTCTGCGCGGCAAGCATCGACTCCGAATCGACCGCCCAAATGTGATCCCAAGGAGCTCAGACGACCTACTTGAGCATTCATATCGCTTGCAAGGTTCACAGTGTCAGCGCTTTTTGCCTGACGAATGATCCCGGATAGCTCTCGATAGAAAGTATCCTTCTCAGCATCAGAACTGCAGTGCGTTGGGGCATAAGCCGACACTACGAACAGGCACTGCTTTATATGCCGAGAGGCATTGAGCTTGATTGAACTGAATAACCGGCGGCGCAAAGGTGACTGTTCACTGGGATCCAATCCAGCAGAGTGCGTTCAGTTTTGGGGCTGAGTGCAACTCCCACGCCATATATTCCACGAGTCATCGCTTCCAGGTCAGTGGACACACAGAGGGGGAAATGTGAAAGAACTGAGTCTGTCCTTGGCGCTCTGAGGTGCATAACCACGCTTGGGTCTTGTATGCGTGTTTCGGAGACAGCATACATCAATTTTAATGAGGTATAAGGTTTCAGCAAGCATTGCCTGTTTGCCAATTTGTACGGAAGTTAAAAGCTCCCATATAGAAAGGATCTGGTGGATTTAGAAGGGTGTTATTTTGTTTACTGTTAATAGGCAGCGAGGAGCATAAGGCCCTTCGGTCAGATAACTGACAGTCAAGTGACCCAGTGACGTTTGCTTGTGTGGTGGGAAGGGATTGGGGAGGGACATCGGTGGACACCGAACTGCGCGGGC
>SJOL01006475.1:441213-550121 GCA_004794785.1 Opisthorchis felineus
TCCATGTGCTCATCCATACCGGGCCAGTAAACATAGCTGCGAGCAAGGGCCTTCATGCGGCTTATCCCTGGGTGTCCACTGTGGAACTGTGCTAGGACCCGTTGGCGAAGTTCGGTGGGAATGACAATTCGGTCACCAAAGAGAAGACAGCCACTGACAACAGATAATGAACTCCGTCGCTGAAAAAGTTTCCGGAGTTCCTCTGATGGACAGGTTGTTGGCCAGCTTGATTGGTGGTACTCCATTGCCTTTTGTAATATGCTGTCATTTTTGGCGCCGACGTGACGTCAGTTTATCTGTCAAGGGAAGAGTTTACAGTTCAGTGGTGCGATCCATACCGCTTTATGGATCGAAAACGTGGCCCTCATGCGCAGATGACATACGGAAGATGTCAGCGTTTGAACATCGATGTCTCCGAAGCATTTGTCAGGTCTGGTGGGAACATCGGATTCGTAATGCTGAGGTACGCCAGGTGGTCTTAGGTAGAACGAACTCTCCCACAACAGATGAATTACTCACGCTTCATAGGCTGCGCTGTTTAGGACATGTAATCCGCATGCCAGAAGACCGTCTGCCTCGAAGAGGTCTTTTCGCCCAGCCATGTGCTGAGTGGAAGCTACCGAGAGGTGGACAGTGTATGATCTGGCAACAAAGTACGAAGACACTAACCAGTAAACTTAGTCGGACCGGCAGCTGCCGCCTCCCTGGATGGGGACCCCGGAACTCGACTGACCAATGGCTAATGACATTGGCAGAAATGACCCAATCGCGCAGTCAATGGCGCTCGGGTATCAAAGGTATCGCCTTTAATACGTAGCTACCCAGTTCGCGAACTAACCAAGGATTGGCTGTATGTTCCACACTCTCCCCTTTTCCTGTTATCGAAACTGTAGCAGCTGGAACCATTGTGCCTATGGTACACGGTTTATGGCTGATAAATTGAAATTGAATTTCATGTATTTGGGAAAAGGAGACTCCCAGACAGCTGAAGAGAGTCGGTGGTAGTGCCCGTTTTCAAAAAATGAGCTCGTATTGAGTGTAGTAGCCACAGAGGGGTCAGCTTGACCCCGGTCGTAACGAGACTGTTGGCGTCACTTGTGTTTCGTCGCTTTATGGTTTCTCGTAAAAACTGGCTCGAGAACAGCAAGCGGGATTTCGGCTTGGTAGGAGTTGCGTTAACCAATTCTTCACACTCCATCAGGTGTTAGAACAACACCGTACGTACCAACGACTCACAGTTTTAGTATTCCTGGATTTCCAAGGTACATTCGAGTCGGTTGACCAGGATGTTCTTCCTGACTCGCTTGCCCATCAAGAAGTGCCCCCGGAAGGTTGTGAACATAATAAATTCTTCGTATTCTCAGACTCCCTGGCGTGTGAGAGTATGCAGCGAGCTCTCCAAAAGCTTCCGTACACAAAGCGGCCCGTCAGGGGGGCCCACCCTCTCCATTTCCATTAAGTTTCGTGACAGATGAGACAAAGAAACGAACGCTGGAAGGTCTTTGAAGTCCCGGTGTTCAGGTAGCCTCTGTCAATCTGAAATATGCAGACGACATCCTTCTCGTCTTCGAAGACGAGGAGAAGGCGCAGGTGTAAGGTCATGCTCGTGGACATGCAGTCACTGAATATGCCACTTACAATCCAAGAAGAGGCACTCGAAGTTGCGGAGCATTCAACGTACCTTGGAAGTTGCATTAGTTCTGATTGTAGTGTGTCAGATGAAGTCAATGCACGAATCTGCAAGGCTCTGGTCGTATTTGCTGATATGAGACACCTATGACGTCAAAGTGGTGTATCCCTGAATCTCAAAGGACGTGTGTATCAGGATACAGGGCGGGCTGGTTTGTGTGACCGTGAGAATTGGCCTGTTTGGGCTGCGGACCTGAAGGGTCTTCGGGCGTTCGACAACTGTTGTCTCAGAACCATAGCTCGTGTGGGTCGGTGTCGGCGAATCCGTAATGAGACAGCTAGAAAGCGAGTTTTCGGTTGTGGAACGGGGATTTTCATCGAAGAGCGTGTCGAGCATCAGAAGTTGCGTTGGTTAGGCCATGTGTTGCGCATTCCGAGCCAGCGTTTACCGAAGAGAGTGCTTTTTTCTCTGCCCAACTCAGAGTGGTGGGATCTGAGAGGTGGCCAATCCTCGACCTGGCAGAGAGCTATGAAAGGGATTACGCAAGGTTTGGCTGCTGTTGGTGCTACTCGCTTTCCAGGATGAGGACCGCGTGATTCCCACTGCTCTTGGTTGGAGACGCTGCAATATACGGTTTCTAATCGATGTCGGTAGCGTTCTTGTTGTCAGTTTCTATCCAGATTGCCTGACTGAGTGTGGTGTGTGGTGTGAGGTGTGTGTGAGGTGTGGGCACCTCGGAATGACTGTAGTAAGCGAGCACTCAGTCCCCTCCCCGTCCACCTTTATTCTTTCCTTCACAAGAAGGCTTTCAAATAAATCATAGTTGTTCGGTAAGCATCAGTGTTAAAAACTGGTATCATGCTGTCGATGATGATGATGATAATGATGATCAACGCTCTTTTGAGTAATAGCACTTCGCTACCTTTCGATATTGTCCCACCCACTTGTGGAGAAACTTGACAATCATGAACTTACTTATTTCTGTTGCGTGAACATCTTCGTCTGTGTAGACATGATAATTTCAAGTGTTTGCAGCGTTTGCTGATGATGGGATCATTTCATGGTACAACCACGACCAGCGTTCACACATTTCAAGGCAAAGGAGCATACCAAGACCACGAGAATTGTCGCAGTCTCTGTGGAGAAATAGTATTTCGGTCTCAAGTAAGACCTCATGTCTCTTTCCAGTTTCATGTGGACGCAAATTAACAAAGCATAATTTGGGATGAAATCCCCCCAAAAGGAGTTATTTCGCTCAAACACCTTTGAGCTTTCACACCAAACTAGGGGTTTGGTCGATCTATCCTCAAGAGGGACCACCTTGACCAGATCTCAGAGGCTTTTTTCGTTCCATATCAAAACTAGCGTCTAGAATTACAATTCGAGTTGTACACGATTTGTGGAGATTGACTATCAGTACTAACAATGTCCGAGGGATGTATGCACCTCAGACTCTTGGAGGTATTATTATACGTTAAAAAAACTGGAATTGATTCCTGATGCACCGAAATTTTTTTCGATGTTTCCCGCAGTAAAATCCCATAGGCAAACAGTCCACGCTGCATGCGATTATATCGATAGGCTTGTATTTCCTCTTGAAGGGGAATCGAACTGGTCCACTCAATTTATCATGACACCACAACGTACGCGCGTGCATCACATGTGACCTTTTTGCTTTGTTTGCAATTAATGTTGAGTCTTTGATTGGTGGACCTGTTTCGATTCGCTTATCCTACAACCACGTGTGATCACCTTCTGTCTCTCAGCAAGCAATGCTGGATGTTGAGAAGTTCATACTATCTAACAACTACAGTGATCCTCTGAGACAGACCCCTTCCCGGGGGAAGTGACGACAAGCATTTTCCAACAAATTTTCACAAGGTTTTCTCTCTGGAAGCCACCCCAAACTCCACGACTTTCCCCCATGAATTTTTTTTACTTGTTCGGCAACATATCGCAAAATACTGAGAAGAAGATTGCAAGGGACACGTGCCGATTGTCCCGATTGTCATGAGCCAGAATCTAACGCGCGGATGGCTTCAGTTGGAACATCTGATTAGCCCAGTTAACCACTAGTCAGAGACAGAAACATGTGACGATTCTAATGCTGAGCTTGCTCTCACAATGCAATAGACACTTCCCATTATTCTTTTCTTCAATCAAGACACAAATATCATTTCGCCGTTGTACTGCAGTTACTGGGGCAGTTTGTGAGGCTTGTGTTGAAAAATATAACTTTGTGACACTACTTCAGCCTGAGACCGAAGCTGATTTTTCGCTAAATGTGTGGAGTTTTTTATACCAATCGATGTGCATTTTTCGGTTTTGATATCTGCTTCGAGTGGATGCTCTTAGAAAGTGGTTAGAAACAAGTGACACCGAAAACCTTAGAAATGAGGTTCCATTCACCGAGCACAAATGAGCTTTATTTTGAACCGGCAACCAGGCAGAGAAATAGTGGTGGAATTCAGTGTGAGCTTCTTGAAAATGGAAAGGCCTCTTATTTTTGTTGGGATATTACCCCTGCAAGTTTTCACGAATTTCATGCGGTTTCTACTACCTATTTCTCTGCTAGCTCTTCGCATTTTCTTCGTTGGTGGTACTGGTTCTTTTTCGTCGATCTCGACTAGATGTCGGTTAGTGAGGGTTGACAGGTTTTACGTTCCCTTTCCGACCGTGTCCAGAAACCTTATCCAAGTTACCAGTAAAGAATACGGAACCTGTAACTGGTAGTAGAATCAAGTCAAATCCGCGATCGGCTCTGGCTTCCTTCGAGGAGAGTGATGTTGAGGATTCTGACGGATACAGGGTGATTTTATCCAAGTAAGTGGTATAAAAATGCTTTTGGTGTTTGAGGAACCGCACTTTTCCCTAGTAAGACCATCTGAATATAATCCACTTCTCCGCATAGTCCACAACGACATTTTTCATAAGCGTTTTCCAAGTATTTGTTCTCCCCCTAGATAGGGGTAACATCCTGGAGAGGTTAGCCGTCGGTCACTCCTGGGGGATTACTGTAAGGCAGTTTGCAGTAATAAATGAGTTGGAATTCATTTGCGTTAATGTCTGTGTGAGGTTGACTCACAGTTTCTGTAGTGGATTATTTTTGGATCTCTTGAGTTGAAGGAGAGAGCTTCAGTTTGTAGCTGGCTGATATAATAGGAATGGGGAAGGGGAGTAAGTGTCATTATTCCTGCAGACAGAACACTTCCAAAATATTTTGGTTTTGCTTTGTTTCTGGTATTTGCTTTTTGGGTTGGATAACTATGATTCCTCGAACATGTAGGAAAAGGTGGGACCGGCACTTGTCATCCATTTTCTGGAGGGCTTTGAGCTTCGAAGATGAACTATTGGTAGGGACCACTGTACCATCAGCACTGCTATTCTGACTGCCGGCTGTGTACTAGCCCGCATTTATACATTTGGTCATCTGGAGTAGGCCGAGACATTATAGCTGGAGGAGCTTCGCCCTGTTTGCGAGTGACTTGTGTGTGTACTGCTTTTGTAGAGTATGCAGTTGAAGTAAATCCTTTACCGTGATGTTACGCGCCGGACCGTTTCTGACTCTGTGTTTTTGAGGTCGTAGATTTGGAATTTATCACACCGACTGTGACGGCTTTTTCCCACTAACTGGCAAAGCATAACCGTATCGGTCGGCCATCCTTCCTCTGCTGAAGCTACCTCAAAGTTTCTAAGTTTTACACAACATAGAGTCGTCTCCAACCATGGTGTCTGATCAGCACCGAAAAGATACATAGGCTGAGATGTGTTTGTTTTGCTGTCATCTCACTACTCCTACTACATGGGAGGCAGTATTTCCGATTTTTACTGGTCGTGGAGATTCGAAGCTACTAACAGACAAGCGTATCATCAGACACCTCAGCTTGAATAATATACGGAATGCTCCAAAGCGCACGGGACAATAGATTGTTTAGCGACTGAAGGAGTTTTAGTTGAAATAAACTACTGTATGTACGATTGGCTGGAACTATCAAGTAGTTATGTCGTTGCTGGGTTCCTCAGATTTTGTGAAAAACGAGCAGTATTTTGCTGATGTACTTGGACATTAAAGTTCAAAAAAATTTAACGAGATAAGATAGCATGAACCTTTGATGATTTCTTGAATCCGCTGCCACACCAATCACGCGAACTGATGACGAAGTACAGTAGTTCCCAGCACACGACCTATTGGGAGTACTGCACGTTGGAGTTCTTCAAAAAGCCACATGTATTGAATAGTCCCATAATTGTGCATAACACTTGGTCTTCTGGTCATCTGTTTCCAATTAAGTCTTGAGTGACAACTATAGGTTTAAATGGAATAAAGTGTTAAGACAGGTCAGGCGGTAAAGGGTACGGTCAAAAGAGGAAGAGCTGAAGTCACCCAACCGGAGTAAATAAAGAAGCATTTCAAAAGCGCTCCAAAGTTGGAGCTGACCACCACAAACGAGAGATCGAGCTGGATTCAGTCGTGGTTCCTGTTAAAACCAAATTTCTGTGCAAACGAGGGTATTTGTCGAAATGTGTCCAAATTAGGTTCAAGTGGAACCTAATGTTGACGGGAACTACGGGACTACGTCTACCTGATGAGCCCCAAGAAGGGTGAAACCGGTCGTGGGCTGTCGAAGGGTTTTTGAGCAACCCCATGGGTAGTGTGTTTCGTCTAGACAATCTCACACCGCGCAGTCACTTACTCAAACCACCTATTGAACGCTTAACAGGACCTCCGTTGATTTTTTGGGCCGAACGGAACACCACTTTGTTGCTCATACCAAACCCGACGGAGTGTATGACCAATCGCAAAACAAGAAGGGCGAAACCGGTCATGGGCTGTCGAAGAGTTTTCAGCATTCTTATGAGTAGTGTATTACAGCACAGTCAGTTGCTTAAAAACACCACAAACGAGAGGTTCAGCTGGGTTCCAGGTGAGTCTCCCGTCAAGACCAAATTCGTGTGCAAATGAGTGTATTTCGCTAATAGCAAAACAGATTTAGTGGGCTTGCCTGTTTAGTTCTGTTACTCGGGTTGATGTGCACGGACCAATTAACGGCTCTCTCAGTAGCATATTTCTGGTTTGCGCCACTGTTCCCTTAAGTTTTGTTTTGGTATTTATTGATAAAACGTGCTAGAGCCGTCACTCGACTGGGATAAAAAATGTTTTGTGAATAATCAAGAAAACTTTCATAGTGGAAGATTAATATTCCTTGCGTGCTAGAATGTTTTTTATTACTGCGGTTGTCGTTTGGCAGGAATTCATGGGTTCAGTAGAAGCGTTTCCTCCATGGAACTTGGCGGAAGTTGCTTATTGTAGGCAATGGCAACGTGACTGCAAACTTAGCGCCCTCTCCCCTCAGAGTGACCCATTTCCATTTGAAGTGACAGTAGTCACCTTGGAAAGAGAGCTCTTTTGAAATTTCAGTGATACGCCTCCATTTATGCTCAGGTTACCTCGAACGGTCTCTTGATACCTTGAAAAGGCCGTCCGTTTGTTGCAAAAATCCAGACAACCTTACCAATGATGGCTGGTTCAAGTGTTGTTACAATACAGTGCGTCTTCCGCAGCGGTCTTTGCTCATAAGTGAAGTTTGGCCAGTTTACGAGTTCGGTGCTCTGTGCGCACTTTTCTGAAGCTCACTGAATTTTCGGTACATGGTAATCCACGCTGGAAACTGCTCTGCTAAATTAGGTGAATTGTGTGCAGATTAACTACTCACAAGTAGCTAAAATGTGTTGCGGCCGCTTATGTAGCGATGAGAATTTTCGGCGGTAGGCTTCCGTAGTTTTGTTCGTTGAGTACGATTATTTGTTATGCAGCATTGTTGGACTGGAACACGACCAAAAGACAAATGTGATCGTGTTAGGGAACTCATTATAACATGCTGCTTTCTTTCTATTGCGACCTCGAAAGCAAGCTTTGTTTGTATTCCTGACGGTCAAACGACTTATCCCATGCGATTGATCTGCACAACTCTTTCTGTCATATTAGAAGGAGTGAGTCTTTACTCAGAGTATCGGTGGACGGAAGGAGTGCTGTACACTTCTGGAGATCCATGGTTATCGCGTTTTCGCACTCTTCCTCCTATTTTCAGACGCCAGCGCCCTCGGTACTTATTACAACCGTATGATATGGTGTTTACAAACACACAGTTTTGACCAAGCTGTCGATCAGCTAATTCATGGAGAGTCTCCTTTGTGGGAGAGTTTGAACGCTATTGAGATCAGCTGTTTGATGTGGTCATACATTGATAAATATGACAGTCTCTGTATACATCGTGCTTCTGATAATTAATTATTTCGTAATGGGATGGATGAAACGTTCAGTTCAAGGACTTCAAAGCATGTTCTGTATGGTTCTGGGGAAGTTTGCGTCAAAGCGGATGGAAAATTGTTTCCCTGTGGGGCTGTTACGTCGTGGAGGGCGAGTACTTTACATGAAAATGGCTGTGTTAAGCAGCCATGTTCGGTTCGCCTCTAAGGCTTTTTAAAAAAGTTTTTAGTTTCAACTGTCGATATTTTTACTGGACACCGGCGTCGGACAGCTTGAAGTCTACTGTGAGCCTACGTTCAATGTACTCCTAACAATGTAGACTATTCTCGTGCTGAAATGTGGCCAACAGGCTGCTTGCGAACGGGGTGAGTCGCGCGGCCACACAGCGCAGTACTACGAGTTGTACAGAATGGATTATCAGTTATACTAGTGGGCACTTCTGACTCCTTGAAAAGGCCAAACGGACGTTCAGCACTCTTACTCACTCAGTCGGTTGAATCTTCTACTTATGTCCCCGTCATCACTATTTTAACCCGTTTTCTTAGAGAGGCGTCTCGATCATCTAACCTGAAAGGATCTGTTTTCGGACGCCTCGGTGCGCCGACTGAGCAGATCGAAGCGCCACCACAACCACCCAAACAAACAATGGTCATCCAGCGGCTGGTCGCACGAAGCATTAACACCTCCCCTTCGGTAACAAAGAAGCCTACGCCGGTGTGTGAAAGCCGCGTTAGCAGCAAAACACCAACTACTGGTGGGACTCCTTCCAACCTGTCGATAACGAGACAGGTTATCCGGGCTCCCATGTTCAATGCAATGCCGATGAAGGCCAGGCTAGCATCAAAACGTCAGGTGAGTGTTTTGCGTTTTTCAGCACTGGGGCTCGAAAGTATATGAACGAAAAACTGTTAAACTACTTGATGAAGATGCCTGTTTGTCTAATGGGTAAAAGGATGCTACCATAAGTATACTTCAACGGAGATGACAAAGAAACCTCTGGTTCCTTCGCCATTTAATGTTGATCATCAGGTTGTCACGGTTCCGAAGCAGCGTGAGAAATTTAAACATTGTGCTTAGGTTACTTCGTCAGTTGTCACAGTTTGTAGTTCGTCTGCTTTTGTGCGGTGCCGCCTACTTTGCTGCGTAAGCCGAACAATTGTTTTGCCATCAAAACCGTTCAATATTAGATCAAGTTTTCCATAGGTGTAGCATATACGGCCTTCCGAGGATTACTGTCAATCTTGATGCAGGTCTGGCTGGCGTCGAAGCTGATCCAACATCCAATCCAAAACGAGTGATTGCACCCGAATGGGATTCCGACAGAATAATCAACGATGAAGTAAATCGATTTGCATAGTGTTTTACTTTTGCAAAGTCGGCATATCGATAGGACTGTCTACTCCTCACAGCATTCTCGCTGGCGCACCGCACCGTTGGCATGGCAGCTAGGCACCGAAAGGGTGCTACAGCTGAACGATTATTTTTTACCGCCTCGCTACGCAGTATCACACTACCGGTGTTGCACCGACGAGTGATGAAACCCGGCGACAAATTGTGCCATGTGAGCCACCGGCATTCTGCTTACTAGCAAATGAGTTGCAATATCTGGTCTGTCCGGTGACCAAATTTTTTTATGTCCACGTTGGTATTTTTTCTCGGCCAGTTTGAGCTTAAAACCATTTTACTCCGAACTTGGGTTGCTGTTTCGATGAACAAGTGCGATTGAGTGAGTGATTTACTTTCAGCTGTCCACACAGAAAAATGATTGCATGAACAATTTGTCTCTGGCATATTCCGAATCTATCGCTCTCTTTGACGTCAACCATAAAACCAGATGGCCAGCTGCTACAACAATCCTGCGGGAACTTTTGAGCATATGCTTCTTTTCGACGTCAACGGGAACGGAATACTTCCGGAAATTACTGTGACAACTTGAATGTCTCGAGATGGGACTTCCTCAGCTTTAGTCAAAATGCGCACGATTCATGTTTCAATAGGGTCGATAGCGGGACGTGCAACTCAGACTCCGAAATAATGGGTACCTGTCTTACACAGTTTTCTACTTGCTGAGTTTTCTGTTATGCTGAAACAGTGTTCGATCCACTAACGCCTGTTAACCCGAGGACGTTCTATCATGCCAAAAAAAGAAAAGTGTGCCTTTTTGATTTCCAGTTTTGAATGATGTCAGTATTTCATCACATTTAAGTAAACGTAAGGCATTAATTTCGTAAGTATTCAGAAATGCTGTCCATTTATTTAAGATAGACCAGCTTCAGTGCTGAAAGGAAGACTACTTTGGTAATTGATCAGGTGGCTGTTGATCTGTTTGCCGAGCTTGGCAATTGATTTGCAAACGTTTCGTCACCATTCGAGGAGACATTTTCAGTGCGCTGTTGGCTGACTAGTCCCTCTCTTCGTGCTTGCGTTTATATAATTTACAAAAAGCAGCTTTGGACTGTAACCTGACTGGCCATTGTTTGGATTCTGGTTGGTCCGATCGTAATCTGCGTTGCATTGTGGTTCGTATTTCTTGCCTTCTACGGCCCCACTACTGTTGAAGTTGTCGTCCATTATTCTCTCTTCCGGTTGGTCCGTTCGTGATCTGTATTGCGTTGTGGTTGGCCTCTTTGTTGCTTGATTGGTTGATCACAACACCCAATCAAAAACACAACAATTCTTGGATAAACTAAATAACGTGACAACAGAAGGGGGCGAAACGATGGTCTCATTTGATGTCAGCTCACTGTACACATCAGTGGACCTCCATTCCGCAAAGACAACAGTCGCTGAACTACTGGACAGCCATGGACCTCCCAGGGGATCTCTAAGAAAAGAAGACATCTGTGAACTGCTCAACCCCTGCTTGACCACGTACTTCGAATTCAACGGCGGATATTAGGAACAACTGAAAGGAGCGCCAATGGGCTCAGGGTTCATCGCCGAAATTGCAATGCAAAAACTGGAGAGGATCGTATTACGGGATATCGACCCAAAACTGTGGATACGTTATGTGGACGATACCTTCGTCATCATCAAAAAGAGCGAGCTACAGCGAGCAATCTAATTGATAATCAGTGTCTCCGGTGAAATCAAGCTCACGATGGAAGAGGAAAAAACAGAAAGCTGGCTGTTTTAGATGTACTGGTCACAAGGTTGCCAAATGGACAAATGCAAACGGAAGTCTACAGAAAGGCTACGCACACGGATCACATTCTGAACTACCACAGCAATCATCCAAACTGTCACAAACAGAGCTGCATTCGGACACTATTCAGGCGACTTGAAACAAACTGCAACACTGTAGAATCCAAGGCGAAAGAAGAGAGACGCCTATGCAAAATCTTTCAAAGAAACGGTGAGCCAAGGAATTTCATCTGGAGATCCCTGAGAAAATATAATTCAACCAACTCGATGACCGGAAGCACAAGCAAAACAATTACACTACCATACATCATAAACAGTTCGGAGATGACCGCAAGGATATTACGACAGCATGCTGTAAGAGTTGCCCACAGACCGACTGACACGGTGCGAAGAGCACTATCGAAACCAAAGGGGATACTTAATGTAATGGAGAAGACAAATGTAATCTACAAAATTCAATGCAAGGATTGTTGAAAACACCACGTGGGACAAACAGGGAGGAAACGGTCAACCAGAGTCAATGAACACAAGCTCTCTACCAACTCTCACTCATCTCTGCACACGAAGACGAGGAAGGACACGAATTCGATTGGAACAACGCCAGCATACTGGGCCAGGCAAGAACAAAGAAAGATAGATAGTTCATGGAGGCGTGGTACTCCACTGATGGAACAATAAGCAGACGCATAGAGATCGACCCTATCTATCAACCTCTAAGGACAAAGGAAATTCAGAACCATAAAACCCTGAGCCAAACAAGGATTCAAAGAAGAAACCAACAGAACTAAAGCGAAAAAACATTTGAGTTAAAATGGTAAATTGATTTGACCGGAATTTTCAGCTCCCGTCGAGGCTCACCGAATTCTACCACCAAACGGGCCGAAAATAATGTGTGCCCCACAGAGAAAAGACCTGAAAGTCACCCAAGCAAGCTCATGAATACAAGCCACTAGTTGGGTATGAAGCAATCAGCAAACTACTAAAAGTAGAAGGTATACCACCAACCAATCAAACAAAAAGAGGTCAACCACGACGCAATACAGATCACGAACGGACCACCGGAAGAGATAATGATGGACGGCAATTTCTACAGTAGTGTGGCCGTAGAAAACAAGAAATACAAACCACAATACAACACAAGGACACACACACAAGAACAATACCGTGAACAGTTTACTACGCGCCGTGGCTGAAACACAAAAACAAAAGTGTATAGCCATTACTTAGTTCCAAACCCATATGGTTTATCACAAAAGTTGACCCGCGTCATCGAGACTCGTCAGTTGACCTTTATTTCCTTGAGATACGCATAGATTTCACGTACATCACTGTCGTAATACCGCATTCCTAACTAAGCTTAATGTTGTTTTGGTCAGGCAAGCAATGAGAGAAACCTAACTCGTATGAGAGAAGGTAAAATGATCCATGCATCTGAATATGGGAGGGACGTCGATAACCGAGACGGTGTATCGCGCCTGGGCAACACCTCCTTTTGTACATTTAGTCCTTCATAAAGTTGTCAGAGTTTCGGACTAATCGTTTGGTAGCCTTCAGTAAAACTTGAGCAGCTAGTGGCGTACGACTTTGCAACGGTCAATCCGGAACAGCTTACTTGACAGTTGTTATTCGATCGATGTGGTTGAATACAGCTTAGATACAGTGGGTAGAAAGAGGCGTAAAAGATGTTGATCGGGATTTAAGGCTTTCAGGTTTAAATCTTATGGAGTTTGCGAGAACGGGTGCCATTATGAGTTAGTGCGAACCATTGATATTCCATGGAATTCAGTCCAATTGATCTGCCACAATAGGGTCCTCATCGCCGTTGCTGTATCTGGTTGGACACAATATAGGATATGATTGTAGGTAGATATCAGTTTCCTACGGATTATCTCGCAGGGTTTTTGGAATTATGGGCATCTCGAACTGTTTGTGAGAAACTGGCACTAGAGGTTTGAACTTTACCTTTCCCCAGCGGCTCATTCGTATCCAGTCGTAGTAATCGACTCACCGACAAGTCTCCGGAATGCATTCACAACACATGTTTATCCAACTCCGCTGTTCAGCTTTATGGGACTGGGCGTCTTTCTGGCTGCGAAACAGTAGTTGTTCGTTGTTGCTATCACCGATATCTAGTGACTGCTACCTAATGCTTTGATTAACTTCTTTAGATTTTGTACTTTCATTTTGTTCATTCACTTGATTTCTACAGATCACGGACTCAGTCTTCAACCGTCTAGACGATTCCCCAAATCCGGTTAGCGTCCAGACCGTCATCCGGTGCCAGCCACCGAACTCCAGAGACTCACTTGGCTATGCGGGTATTCTAAAGCGTCCGCGACTACATCCACCCACTAAAACGATCCCACAACCCAGTTCCGTTCGGTCGAAGCCTGTTCCATTTACTGAAGGTGTATTAAGCTCCGAATTGACTTCTAAAAAGCTTCACAATCAGCGGTCCGTTAAAGCCCGACTGGGTAAGTCGTAGACAGCGCTGTTTGTTGCACATGGGGAAGTTACAGAGGAAGGCGGACCCTAGTGCCTTCGCACCCCCATAAAAACTAAGCCTAGTGCTGCAGTACAATGTCGGGTGCATTTAGAGAGCCTCCTTCATGTAGCCATTCGCTAACTCGTATCATAGTCTGCCGGCTGCTTCAACGAAGACCGGCAACTCAGACAACGGGCTTGCAGTGGCGGCTCACACGAGGAGCTCCTCACAATTGGGCCGTTTTATCTTTTCGGATGGTAGCACGATTTAATTGCTTCCTACTGGCTCAGTGTGTACGGGTTTCTGGTTACAACCCTGCATGTCATCTTTGGCAGGCCTTATATGTCACTATTTTACAGTATAATGATTTTTCTTCTCGCTTCCTTCCATTGACGCCATGTGCAAACATAGTGGTCAACCTAAGCTGATAAATAAGCTAGTAGACGAAGGAGAGACGCGCTGGATTTTTAGCACTCGGTTCCTCTTTTGTAGTTACCTCCGGAAGAGTGTAAACAGAAGTGGTTCTTTTCAGGAGTTTATCTTTTCTATCTTTCCTTCTAATAGTAAAGGTTCCAGTCATCCGAACGTTTGTTCGTAGACGGTGAGCGGTTTTTGAATATTCAATTGGGATTTAACCCTGCAAGTATAGGTATTCTGTGCTGAAGAGCCTGTGAGTATTGTGCAATTGTTTCATCCGTTTTGGAAACCATCAGCATCTCACAAATCCCTAGGGGAAGTCGCCGGTTTCACTGACTTCGCTTGTAAGGGCGGAGCTCGAAGTGGCTCAGTGGTTAAAGCGAAACTTTACTGACCTGAAGGTCCGTGGTTCGAACCCGACTTCTGCATCTCGACTGCTCCTGTCTAGGCTTGGGCAGCCTGACAGTATCTCAGCTCTCGTGCTTCCTTCGGGTTGCATGGTCATTAGGCACCGGAAGGGTGTTATGGCTGAACGATTACTTTATATTTTAGGTGTTGGTGGTTACGGGGTTTTGTAGAACACACACATGACTCTCGTTTGAACATTCGTCATCCTGTGCTCGCGCAATCATCCTGGTGAGTCCACACCAAAGGGGGGAGGCACTGCCGGGATCTGAACTCCGCACATTTGACATGCGAGGCGAGCGTGTTACCACTAATCCACCAGCGCACGCTGGACTTATCAGAATTTTTATGCCCGAACAGGTGAATATGTTCGCGCTTGGGTGATTTGAGCGGAACGCCCGACGCCTCGAACGATGACCCAGTAACATACCTTGGTTGTGTCGATTGATTGGCCCGCCAGTCAGGTAGCGCCACAGACGCTTGAAACCTGCTGGACACATTTTGCTTCAGGTGTTGGTGGTTGCGGAATTTTGTAGAACACATACTCACATGACTCTCGTTTGTACAATCTCACTGAAGTCCATCACCTCATGCTGAGCGGCTTTTCTTCAAGATGATCTGAGGAGTGTATGTATACAGTTTTGCACACGCTCCGGACATGCTACCGAGCGTCCTTCAGTTAGGGAATGTGGTTGTCCAACCGTTAGGAGGACCGTTGTTATGACTTTTCCTGTTAAGTGACCTCAGTCTGGAGCGTATTCTGTTCTGGTGGATTAATAACTCTTGTAAACAGCCATGTCTCTGATGACTTCATCCGGAGTCCTTCACTGGGAGAACATCATACTGGGTGGGCATTTGTTAAGTCGTATTGTTCAAGACAACAAGTCATGACAGTACAGTTATGAGAAGGATGTTTCAGTTCAGGTGGTCTGGGCTGCGCAGGCTGCTATCGCCATGCAATTCCATTAAATATTTGCACATAAGGTAAACGAAAGTTCAGTAACTCAGAATAACACCGAAACAGTGCGAGCAAGTGGAACTCGCGTTGTAATGCACACCAACCTAGTGTTACATCAACACCGGCATTGCTGAAATATCTTTAACGTTCCCATTGAAGAGGTTCCAAAACAGCACAGATGAGAACACCTCATGCACATCAGCATTTGTCATATTGTGAGAACTTTGGAAATGATTCACTGGTGGACACTGATCTTTGGCTGTGCTGCAATAATTGTTGCATGTCCAATCGTAGTGAAGTTCGAGGGCGTAACTACTCCATTTCTACTGGTAGACTTATGGCTACACATGTTCAGTTGCCATATTGTCCTAGACCATTATTTATCAATAATTCATCTCTGCTGGTGTGGGCACTGAACAGTTTAATGTGATGGGCCAGTGACCGATTATTTTGCTTTTAGCGGAGATTGATAGTCATCGTAGCAGCAAAATGTAATGCTACAAACAGCTGGCGCTTTTGGACATACCAGGTTTCTCAGCTTGATTGACGGTATTCTATCCTATCCTAGTGTATCGTTCAATCTGTCGTGCCAGTTTTTTTTCGGTTGATAGAGTCCAGTCCTTCGAGTGCCTGATTTGCGACTGGGGATATTTGTTTTTCAGTAATCTTCTCCCTCAACAAAGGAAATCTTATAAGTCGATATCCTGCATTTAGAGGCTGTTTCGGATTCCCAAGGGACTTATTATTAAAATCTCTGTAAGAATTATGGACCTCCTCTGAGCCAGATAAGGGACAGAAACATCAGTTTAAGCAGACTCGGCTTCCAGATCAAAAGTCCACTGGATTAGAAGTTGGCGGATTTTTCCACCTGACAACCTCCTCTGTTCAATCCCACTCGTGGATCGGTGGGCGAACGGACTCTTTTTGCTGACTTGCTGGTACAATATCGTATTTTGTGGTGAAGGTCGGTCACAGAACGATAATCACGCTCCACACTGATCCACCATGTTTCAGGCAGGGGTCATTGTGTGGTCATATCAGGGATTGTTTGCATGGCATATGACCAGCTGAACTGAACTAAGGTATCCGCGTCTGCGTTTTCGTATGTTCACCGAGCTGCTCTCCAGGATTTTGTCCCTAAGCTTTTTTAACTTGCCTTTTGTGAGCAGAGGCACCTACTTGTTACTCAAGGCCTAATCTACATCCTGCGATCTCTAGTTTTGATGGCAAGGCATCACTCGCAAGACGATGCGCAAACATAACGGCCTTATTGACTGGAGGGAATGCTGGCATTCTCTGCTCAGCCAATCACCACACTTGAGGATAGTTTCGAGAAGTGCGGCGTGTAAGGAGATCTGTCCTCATTTCAGGTGGCAGGAGATTTGAATGAAAACAGGTAGTGTGGGCTGTGTGACCCCCAGATCATTTTAAACAATGCAAGGACAACGTTGCTATATGAATTAATTTCATCGATATATTATGCAAAAATGCGCATGGAAAGGGATGAAATGGAAAAAAACGACAGGTCTATCGGCACCGTTTATATGGTCCTAAAATTTGACGTGACTAATAAAAAAATGACAGTCTTAGAGTAACGCTGAATTGTTTCTGACCACAGAATTCAGTTTTGAATCAACCAATCGATATTGCCTCGAGGATCTTCAGCCTGTGTGGCCGACTTTTTCGGGCTATGACCCTAAATGAAGAGCAAAGCTCTAGTCTGTGTCTTGTTTCGAGTAGATGTCAGGGAGTCGATGACTTGGCTTTTGGCTTTCTGAAAGTCAACTTAAAGTCAGCTACCTTTTCACGAATTCGTTTTGGAAGCTGCTCCTTTGCTTGAGGTCTAGTCCTCGGTCAGTCCTACCAATGTTGGTGAACTGTCAAAGGCAGTGGCTAGTTGATAAAACTGGTATTGGCGTTTTGGTCAACAGCAATGATACGACCATCGTATATGTTCTGGTATTTGTGGCGCTATATCTATTGAGCGTAGGGCTCCGTTTAGAGTTAGTTCGATTCGACTTAAAACATAGTCACCACCGGTGTGGGAAACCTAGATAAACAGGCTTTTTCAGTACTGTTATTTGTACTTTATCTTCGCTGCCCATTCTGAGATGCTTATCATTGACACCATTAGGATGGTTGTTTGTCCGCAGTACAATTTTGAGTAGTTCGATCTCTTTAACGAGCTTGTCTTGAGTGCAAATCATTCTTGCTCTATAGACTAAGGTCTGGACCAAGGCACGTTTGTGCGGCACCAGACAGAAGCTTGTAAAATTTGGTTGCTATCCTGTCTAGGTGGACTTTCTGTGGACGACGCGAGACACAGTATTGCGGGTATTCCTGATGACCTAAACTTACGCAATTGCTGTCCACGTGCTCTTCACTCACAAGTAAATTCAATGCCCTCAGTGGAGTGCGTTGACCCTGAATCGCCATCCTCCTACAAAGTGAGATAAATTTCCAGTGTTTCAATCTTCGAGGGCTGCCGTTTCAAATGCCTGTTGGGACAAACAAATTTTGGTTAGGGAAGTCGTCGTATGTACTGTTATCGTGACCACATTGGCCCCTAGCTTCGATCAAGTTTATGGTTTTTAGTGATTGAATATACCCGTGGAAGTCACGTGAAGAACGAAGGTAGCGAACAAAGCTTGTCTTCTGTCATTGTTCCTCTTTGACAGTACATCACAGATTTATATGACACTAGAAATCACGTGGAAAGGTTATGTGAAAATCAAGGTACACACTCTTTAGTGAAAGAAAGATAAAAATAAGGGGAAGAGTTGTTGAATGGAAGGTACACGAGTCGATGTGTTGCCGAATCATGTGCGTGATGTCAGTGTCAGGGATGTTTGTGAAACTGAATTTTTCGCAGTCCAGCTCGAGTTCGGAGGTCGCACAAGTTTCTTTTGGACGAAGATTTGTGAGTCATACAGTCCGATCACAATCGCTTCTGCGTTGTACCAGCGGTGATCGGTTCAGAGGTACTGTACTAACGGTATTTTCCTCAGCCTAGTTCCCGGTCTGAACCCCCCAAGCTAGCGTTCCCGTCAAAAGCAACCACCGAAGGTGCACAAGGTGTATTAACGGACAAAACCAGGTCAAAAACACTTGTACAGTGCGTCGTATATGAAGTGTATGCCGCGACAACATTCTGGAAATTTTGACGCCTTCTGGATTCGCCATTGGCAGCCGGCATTCGGCGAATACTGGGTCACGATTGGCTGGGTCCGGACTTTCAACCAATCAGAACTCGCCTTGATGCCGGACCGGGAAGCGGCCCGAACTTTAGGCCAATCGTGTGCGGGATAGGTTTCTCGGTCGTAGCAGCGAGCGGTAAAGCGGTATCGGTGTGGAGTTCCGCATAACAGTTACCCTATATATGCCATGGAAAGCGTGCTGCTTGTCGACGACAACTGGTTCCTGTCAAATATGGTGCAGTTGCACTTGACCCCGGTTTCTTCCAACCCAGCACTCAGAGACATGGTACTGCGTTCTCGCATTTTGCTGACAAACGTCTTTTCGCAGGACCAGAGCTTGGTGCTCGGCACGAGCATGCATACACACAGAAGCAGGTGGGAGAACATGGCAGTTTGTCCTTCAAACGAAACCTGATAGTGGACTAGAACTGAAACTGAAGCACAGGTTAGCGGCGATGTGTGTTGTGTCAACAGGATTTCTAAGACATCTGGTAACTAGTTCGGCAGCCGAGCAGCCTTCGGACCTTATGTAGACGGGCTTCTTCCTAAATGAACAGTGTTTAGGTTTGCGCTTCATAGGCTGCATAGTTTGAAGTACGAATCGTTCAGGATATCTTTTGTGCAAGAATTTTAATCTCAGGAACTTAAGTTCCTCTTGTAAACAGTTGGAGGAGCATATCTTCATTGATGTCTCAGTCAGGCATTCAATTAGGTTACGCTTCTGTTGCGACGGGACAAAGATATCAAAGCGAATGTACCAGGCTGTCCAAGTTTGTTTTCTGTGGATACTGACGTCGAGGAAACTTAGATGTCCGTTCCGTTCTGGTTTGGCAGTAAGCTTGATATGGTTTTGCCCGAGATCCACCGCTTAGATCGGGTTGATTGCGCCGCTTTACAAGCAGAGCATCCAGGATCCAGGGTTGCGAATAGCACTTTCTAGTAAGTCATCTACAGAAGATGGTTGTCCGTAAGAGACTTCTGTGAATAGCTTTGGTAACTTCACTTCATATTTGGGTTTGAGAGCTTTTCATTAGCCAGGGGAGGTGTGTGCATCTTTCAATGCCACCCCCACCCAGAAATATGACGAAATTCAGCAACACACAGGTGCGTTGTCAAAATCCACGTAGGCGTTCCAGAACTAGCGGTAGTTAGTAATTGATCGACGCCACCTAAAGCTAATGGAGGTGTTGTCTGTCATCGTTGGAGGGTGGCTTGAATGTAAGGTCAACACATGACTAATTACTTTCACTGCACAGAAACAGTCTGTGGTCGGTACACAATTTCAGTAGTGGTTCGCCGTTATCCATGCGTCTCGATTCCAGACCGAGACGACCACTCAAACGAGTTTCAGAAGCGCTAAGTCTGCTTGCTTGTGCATTCTTACCCCCGGCAACCACGACACCATATGAGCCGATGGCCCATCGTAATGAGGCGCTCCAGGCGTCTCTGAAACCACTGTCTTTGTCTGTTGTGTAAGTGATCTATAGAAGATGGCAAAGCTGATATCCGGTAGCAGTTGACCATCTGCTTTCAGGTTGAAATATCTATTTTATATCCTCCCCCGCAGGAGACCGAAACCTTTCGAGCAGAGTGAAGATTGCAGAGAAGAGACACCGATATGGGAATTTCTGGGTTACCGTACTGGGCTTTACTCCGCTTGTCTCTACTCCGAATAAAACGGTCTCGTAGCTTATGAATTCGCATGGTCTCTCTATACACCACTACGCATTCGCTTCACATGCTACTGACCATCGGAGATTAGGTTAGACCATTCTCCAACGGTAGGTTTTCTCAACTGATCAAGGCAGGCAGGTTGTGCTGATGAGCATTGGTTGACCAGTGTCTGCGATGATGTTGACTTGAACTGTCTGTCCTATTGTGGTTGCGTCCACGTGGATTTTGTCCAACCTAGGCAACGTTAGGACGCTGGATCCCATGTGAGTTGGTTTTATCAGTATTACTACTTTTAGGCATATCATTACCTCTGGACTTGAGAATAACCACAACCTCAGGCTACTCAAGTGATGTTTCATCCGTTTCCTAACGCTTAACTTGGTTGAAGTAACAGGCTAATGCGTTCGGATGGATCGAATTTTTAGCATCGCACTTTACATTGCATTTTTGGCTTTGGAACGACCAACGAAAACCGTCTAAGTTCAAATTTAGGAAGTTTAGTGGCTCCAGGGGATTGGCGATTTTTCTTGTTTTTTTTATAAATGAAAGCAAAGTGTATTCTGATTTTTTACTCAGTTCCCGACCATTCAGAACACTTTAGGACGCCGTACTCGTAAACGAATTCCAGGCCTGAACACCTTTCAGACGGATTTTATATTGTTTCGGAACTCACGGTCTTCTGAATACCTGATACTTTCGTGTGGATTGAAAGACCTATCTATACACCCTTGTTTTCTGGGTCGGCTTTTGGCATTGCAGTAAAAGACCGTAACATGAGCTCCTATAGGTTTTCGAACGATCCGGCTGCTGCCTCTAAATTCGTGGATGTTAGTGCTTCCTCCCGGTAAGACCTACTGTCTGCTGAGACCAGTGCGTTTGTAGCCAAGTGAAGGCTGTCTGGATGGAGCTCACTGCTTGCGTGGAATTTCATGTCCGGTATCGCTTAGTTTCCCCTCGTTGTGTTGCCCTGGTTGAAGTTCTAAGGTTCATCTTATTGGATGGAGATTTATGCTCACCTTTCCTATGTTCCTCTCACTTAAGGGCCACGGTGGACGGAAAGTGGACAGACTTCGGCTTCTAAACCGACAGGGCCATCAGGTTTGTTTAGTAAATTTCTGTCTAACTATATTATTTTTAGTCCATTCCCGGTTGGGTGTGACACGGAACAGGAATTGACTCCCTTGCCCCTTTCATGTACATACTGCTTTCGTATTCACAGTACATGCTAAGATGTTGTTTCACCGCTGTGCTCTTTTTTCTTACCTGAAACCCGGTTAGTTTAGATGCCCTTTAACACAGTCCTTTTTTATTTGTTTTAGTTGAATTATGCAGCCCTAGAATTACATTTCTTGTCTTATTAATGATAAGTTTAATGGTATCGTGGAACCTACGCACAAGCATATACAGTTGGATAACAGTGTTTTTCGAGGTCATTCATTCGGATCCAAGTATGGACACGTAGATGCATCTGTGGGTTACGTGACAAGAATAAGCGTGGCTGCAAAGTGTTTATTCGTTCGAGCAACTACGTGCCATCACGCTTCTATTGCGCGCTGAGTTGACTGTCAGATTCGGTAGAAATGTTTAGCTCTAATAAAAAGAAGCATGTCGTTTTGGATAGGCAAACAGAGACCACACAGTAGTAATGGAAGTAACCTTCTGGTAGCGGAATTACTGGTCGATCTTTTGAACAAAAATCAAATGACGCCCTATCCTCAAATGATGGTGTGTTGGGTATTGGTTCTGTCCAGCAATCATTTGGACCACGTTAAGTTGCGCAGAAAAAAACCAAATGTCGAATCGTCCAAATGGAGATCTATGAACAAATGACTACAATAATAGAATGCTACAAAGCTCAAATCCTATGCCGGCTTCTACACACTGGGTCAAGTACTGCTGATTCCAATTGAGATCCCGTACAAATAAACTAAATAGGAAACAACACACCTACCCTCCGATTCGAGACAAAGTGATCACAAGATGATGCCCACTTGACTGTATTGAACTAATTTCGTGATGTCAAGGTCAAACCGTGGTTTACGTTCAGGTAAAACCAAGAAGAAACTGGAGAAATGAAGAATCCCATCGTACACAATAAGAATAGAAAAAGTGAACAAGTATTATGTGGTGCCTCATCACATATAGCGTTCATTATATGTAAGTAGCTATGGGTCTCATAGGCTGTGAAGCGCCGAACTTAAGCTGTGGTCATGCCCGAGGTCATCACTTTTGGTTCGTGTCTATGCATGCCAGGAGCATGTTAGAGAGTGTCATGTGATGAGGAATGAGGGGAGAGTTAGGCCTGATAGCCGTATTCAGCAAACTGTCGCGTTAGCAGGTCTCCTATCACAGTATGCCCCCTCCTTTGTACGTAACGCCACAGTATTGTCGCTATCGGGTTCACAATCCATGGATTCGAGCCGCCGGTTCCAGGAGCTCTACTCCCGTTTTCCAACTATTCAGTAAAAGAGGCTATTTTGGCTGCGAACACTGTACGGTTTGTAGAGGTTTGTGGTGTTCAGTCACCACCTTTTAACTGGATAATCTTTTGTGAATCACTGCAGTGGGGTGTTGTTTTTTATTTCAAACACTTCGAGTGAATCATTCGTCCGGATGTGCAGCACGGCGGCTGTTTCCAGGTTCAAAGATAAGGGATTGGCCAAAAATTAGAGGACTGCTCCGACATGATTTTCAAACCGAGCGTATGAAGAGAAACTACTTGAATGTCGATCTGTTTGAACACCTGACCAGCCGAAACACTTAGTGTTCATTCGAGTCAACCGTCAACATCAGTTTGGTTCGAAAATCAGCTTTAAATACAGTAAATGTTGAAATAACTAGAAGGATTACAATCCACTAGCTATGGTTATCCACTGAACCCGAAACAAGGCGAAGTCAGTTGTGAGCTAGTCATTCCCAAACGTTTTAGGAGTAACACACTTGGAGTTTTTGTTTTGTTGCATTTTGGAGGCATTTTCCCTATAGGTGGCAATCTTATGTAGGATGTTTGTCTCATGGTCGTCGTACGTGGGAAGTTACTTTCTGCAATCAACAGTCTCTAGATATTCCACGCAGCCTATTAGCTGAACGATCCAATCCAGAAGCCGACGGAACGGGCTGATAACTAACTAGGAAGCATTCAGGGAAGGTTTGTTAAACTTTGATATCAGCTAATACAACAATCGTAAACGTATCGAAAACGGTGTCCTCTCCTGAAGTAAAGAGGGAATGAATATGGTATTTGCTGTTATTGTGAACGAAACAAACTTCACGGGTATCTGACTAATCTAAATTCGAATGCCAGCTAACCATTTCCTCACTGAAATTGAAAAACCTCGCTGCCATGGTCGGATCCACTTGCAGATCTCTAACTTTTTCGAAAGAAGAAATTCCACCCGATGTTTGGCACTCTGGACTTGCAAAGTTGAAGCTCAAATGATCCGAAAAGGGGACTCTCAATTGCCAACACTACTATTACTACATTTCTATCCGTCACAACCAGTCGTCATGGCAACAAATGGACCAACAAGGTACGGGGCCTCATCAACCAATAAAGGATAGTTCAGTAGCCCTGGCAGAACAGTTACCGGCGCCATATGATCACGCAGCCCACTACTAAAGCACAAATTCTTCCGCCCACAGTAAAAGATTTTTCTCTTATCTACTTCTGTTCATAGAACGGGTGCGCCTTACACTCGTTGAACCAACGGCGCCAGTTGTCTGTGTCACAAGCGGTAACGCACAAACGTCAGTTGTCATTGGGCATGTGTTTGGCTCAACTGGTTTGCCACCCTTCCGGCGAGAAATTAGCCTTGGTGTAGGTTGTGAAACCGGAGTGGTTTTGCAAAACTAATCAACTGCTTATATTGCTTCAACGCGGTTGATGAGTTTGAACAATTCGGAACACAACTTTCCTCGACCGGTATAAAATCTCACCTCACTGATAGATTCACGGCATACCCCTCTCTTTGTCTTTTAGAAGGGTATGGTTTACACTCCAGGTTAAGTATCGCAAAATGAGGATTCGGAAGGAGTCAATGATAAAATAATGATTTTTCACATAGGTTCTCTATTTTTTTATGGTGGTGAGCTCGCGTTAAATCGAATTTTGGTGTTTTTGTGAATTTTACGGACATCTGCCATTAGATGACTGACCTTTCCGGGCGCAAGTACTGTGTTGTGACTGCCGAAGTAACATTATCCGATCTCTTGCTAGAGTCACAATAATCAATTATGAACATAAAAGCCTCAATTAGAGGTCAGCTCAATCAGATTACTTTCCGACATCCGGTTGTTCAGCCATGGTTGAGTTCAAAAATGGTGAAGGTTTGGGTATTTTTCACTGCTTTTTTTTAAGAAGTCGCATACGTTCATATAACTCACTGGATCGGTCCATCATTTCAAACGATTAGCTACCAGTGTAACGGTGGGTACTACTGATGACGCATGCGAGTAGTATGTGTGTTCTCGTAACTTCGCCTTGATCTAATGGAAGGTGGGATTTATTACGGAATTTGTGGAACTACTTTACAGTTTTTGCTTGCAATTGTGCGATAGTCAATGAATATCCAGGAGAGTTCAAGAAGACGCGTTCGAGGAGAAGATGGATATTCCGTTTTTAAAAACAACATGCAAATGAGAGTTTAACCTTCCTGTCCAATAGTCTGTAACTGTTTAGTTGGCGTTTTCTAATAAACAACTCCGCAGCGAAGGGTTTTCCTCCTTACACCAGTATGCAAATTGCACCAAGTATATGAGGATTACAAGCACTGGGGTCCTTCCAGATATCACTGTTCGAAGATATAGAAGTTCGTAACGTTGAGGTTAATCTGTCTTTGTGATTCATCCTTTCGCCTCCTTCGAAAGACATCCATAAGCAAGCGCGCAATTTCGGGAAAACCCTAACCCTTAGGTATCCATTAGAAAGAGGACTGTGAAACCCGTAAAGATTTGCTCCAACTCACTCCGCTTTGTTTTTTCAACGGTTGATATAGCAGGCACTGTTCAAGTCTCCTGTCCATTGCATGTAAATTCAGGCTGCTTTTACAAATACGACCTTATAACTTTTTATACCAAGGATCCATCCCGAATGATCATCACTTGATGTGACATTCTACTTCAACCTATTTCAATTTGTTCGTGAAACAACTGTTGACAGCGTGTAGTTCCGATTCGTTCAATATTTACGTCATCAGCAGGAGCTTGTCTCCACGGCTTAGCGCGAAATTTTTCGGTTATACGCGGGAAATGGCAACCGATGGGGTATGTCCCAAAAATGAACTTTTGCACAGAAATACACAGATTTGTGAATTTTTTGGATTTTCACACTCCCAAACCAGATTTGACGTCAAAAAGTTCATCATCATATGGTATCTAGATCTGCAATGAAGGAAACACCTCTTTTTTAATTGCTTTAGACATTACGAACTTTTGTCGAATTCGTCGAACGCTATTCCAGTGAAAAGGTAAACAAATGCCATAATACGGATCTACCGAAATGTTAAATATCTTCAAACCAGGTCACCTTTTAAGATTCACAACGTTGAAGGAGGCCAAAATTCTGAACTGTAATCTAAAGGATGTACTGTGCCAAATATGCGAAGGATAGTGTTTCACTGAAATATTCCGCCCCCCTATGGTAGTAAAATCATGCAAAGCACACGCAATACACAGCATGGGTCCATCCAGCAGGAATGGCGTGCTTAAATAACCGATCTGCTGTGTATGGTTTATTTGCCAACTTGGTATTAATGCGAATGGGTATATTTTGGTCTGTAGCCAGTGAATTGTTTGTACTATGCATTTCTATGACTAAGTCTAACTAATCGTTTTCAGTGGAGTTTGATTTACTAGGCGAAACGATTTTCAAGCTATCGTGTTTTTAATGAGCACCTTGACTCCTCATCCAACATAAAACCTCCAGATATGAAGTCAGCCCAGGAACCCGAGTTTTACATAAACTGCACTGCAACTGTCCTCGGTTAACAGTGTAAATAAATCACTGGTTGAGGAACAAAGGCTGCAATAGTCATCGTAAGGGCAGACCTCTGACTAGGTAGTCACTGCTACAAATACAAAACTTCTGCCGATCATACGATACAAACTTTTTGAGTTGATCAACTGCTTGAGATGTGTGTTTCACTACCACTGTAAGGAGGAAAGCCCTTCGCTGCAGAGTTGTTTATTAGAAAAACGCCAACTAAACGGTTGCAGACTATTGGACAGGAAGGTTAAACTCTCATTAGCACGTTGTTTTTTTAAAACGGAATATCCATCTTCTTTTCGAACGCGTCTTCTTGAACTCTCCTGGATATTCATTGACTATCGCACAATTGCAAGCAAAAACTGTAAAGTAGTTCCACAAATTCCGTAATAAATCCCACCTTCCATTCGATCAAGGCGAAGTAACGAGGACACATACTACTCGCATGCGTCACCAGTAGTACCCACCGTTACACCACTATGCCCAAAGAATCTCTATAAATTATTTTGTTGAGTGGGTTTTACACCAAGACGTTATCATGATGTGATATTGTAGCTTTTATCCAGTATGTGGAGTGGCAAGAAATAGCTGAGCTTATTGACGTACTATAGCCGCTTGTGCAACACTCAGTATGGCTACCTGACTGTTTTCAACATCAGCCTACTCCATCATGCTGCAGTTCTCCTGATGTACACGAGTAAAATCGGTCCACCTACCCAATAAGATTTAACTTACAGTCAATGGAAACTATGTTTTCCCTCTCATGGCACCAGGCACTTTTTCCATTCTGTCGAGAAGTGAACATACCGCAACCAAGATAGTTTTCCCCACCCTCCCCGTTGAGTGTGGTGAACTAGTGTACTCTCCTAAAGCGGAATTTTGGACCCAATGTCGTCATGCTGCTTGTTGCAGCCTGTAATAGCTTTCTGTATTTCTTGACACTTGCTTCGGATATCACGTCTTCTCAGTGAAGCGTATCCGTACTGGGACGGCGAAAAACTGGGGGAAAACCATTGTTGTACGGTTCCACATCCTACCAATCTATAGGCCAACGTTTATCGTTGTGCAAGTTTACACAAAATGGGTCGCATGCAGTCTTCCCGCTGAACCGTGAGGTACATCTACCAGAGTGTTTCAGTACCTACTCAAGAAGTGAGCATCGCTCGCGCGCCATTTCTTGCCTCAACACCGTATGTGATCTGCTGTTTAGCATCATTCGTCGGGCGGCTTACACATTCAAATCTTTGAGGTAGGCAAGAAGTTTGTCGTTTCCATCGGCACCCAGGAAATTCTGTTAAAGAGAGGCAAATAACCCTTCAGCAAAACGTTGAGTTTTTACGTTGTCGTGCTTTCTGAAGTGGCCCATAAAAAGAACAAGTTTTGAACCGCTGACAGAGTTTATTAGTGCTATTGGATTTACTGGAAGTAGTGTCAGAATGCGAACTACACTGATAATAACGAGTTATGTATAGTGACTAGTAGAGGCAGTATCGCAACCGAAATATACACAAGAAAAGATAGGACTTATCGAGTTCTTCGCTTGATAAGTTGTAGTGTACGGTGGTGAGGTTCGTTGGACGCAGTTGTATTGGACGAGGGTCTTGACCGAGCGTGTTGAAGTCTGGCCTGTTTCCTGTCGTTAAATCCAAACGATATCGAGCTCATACTTTTCCCGCACAGTGAGTCGTGCGTAGCTTTGAATTGACTCAGGTCAATGTGCTGTGTGAAGTGACGAGCGTCAGCGTTCTGCTGTCGTTGTTCCGCATATATATGAGTTTACGTTGTTTCTGTGGATGCGCTTGCATTGTTTGTCTTATGATAAGGTTCAGATAATCGCGGTTAGGCGTGGAACCAATGTTCGTGACATAATCAAAACAGAAGTGTAAAAGTGGGTTTGCATGTGTTAAACAAACTATGCGAGTGGTTGAAGATAAACATTCACGAGATAGTAAGCCCTACAAATACTCCTTAGTAAAAGTGCAAGTTAGCTTTCGATGTCATAGTAGGAAATGCCACTTTGCGACGAAACGGTCCGGCCAGTGTATGTCTGCCAGAAGGTGTAATGCGTTGATGTTGTAGTGGTTGTTCGGGAGTAGTTTTTGAAGATTTGTGTACAGCAGTATTGATAGGCATGTTATCTTGAGATACTCTCGGGTAGCCTGCTTCAAAAGAGTCAAAATAAGCGGGTTTTAAACGATCAATATAAATGGTGTCATGCTTATCATGTAACTGAACAGTAAGATATTTCTCATGCCGCGACAGAACACGAAAAGGAACGGTACATGGAGGTTGTAGTGGTGGTTTAACACGACCAGCGCGAATGAAAACATGAGAACAGATAGATAGATCTGGGGGAACATAAAATGTTTTGCGTAGGAGGTGAGTAATAGTGTAGTTGGGACATATGATTTTTTAATTTATTAAAATAAGTAGATGAAACAGGGGTGGTTTGGCTATCAGAATAGAAAAATTGTCCATGTATTCGTAGTGTTGTGTCATAAACTAATTCTGCTGGTGAACAGTTTGAGGATGTACGAAACGTTGTGCGTACATGAAAAAGTATCAGTGATAGTTGAGTGAATTGTTTTGTGCCCGCAACACGGTCTTCAAATGCCGATGAAATCGTTCAACTAGACCGTTTGCTTGAGGATTGTATGCATTAGTGCGTATGCGTTTGAAACCCAGTAATTCAGTGAGGCGTTGAAACAATTGTGATTCAATTGTGATTCGGTGGTTCTGAACGAAAGGACCCCGAAATCGGTAGTCCAACCATTGATGGATGCCCGAGCGATAGTTTCGGCAGAAATATCGCAAATGGGGAAAGCTTGAGGCCATCGTGTAAATCGATCGACACACGTGAGGAGATAAAAAAAAGTTAGATATCGGCAGTGGGCCGACTATGTCTAGGTGATCGTGGTCGAATCGGTCGCCTAGTTGGGAGAAGGTACCAACGGGTGCGTGAGTATGCCGAATGACTTTTGAACGTTGGCATGCGAGACAAGTTTTTGCCCATGAACAGATGTCTTTTTCATATTCGGCCATACGAAGCATTGAGAGATGAGTTTGCCCGTTGCACGTATCCCAGGGTGGGCAACGTTATGTAGCGCGTCAAAAACGATGCGGTGCATTGCACATGGAACTACAGGTCTTGGAACGGATGTGGAGAAATCGCAGTCTATCTTACCCGGTGCTATTTGTAATGGTACGGGTCTAATCTGTAGTGAAGTTCTGTACGGTGATGGCAGTATGACGTGCTCGTCTTTTTGTAGTTGCGCCATACGCTGCAGATCGATCGTGGGCGTCGAGTGTAGTGAGTCGATTTCCGGACGAGATAAGGTGTCAGCAACGATGTTCAGATGCCCTGATATATGTCGAATGTCGCGGATAAATTGGGATATACAATCTGGTTGGCGTAGTTCGCGAGGAGAATATCTATCTGGTTTGACCTGTAGGGAGGACGTTAGAGGTTTGTGGTCGTAAAAAAAGTGTCGACCTTCAAGGAAATGGCGAAAATGTCGAATTAATGAGTAAATAGCTAGCAACTCTCGACCGAAGGTGCTGTAGCGAGATTCTGTAGGTGAGAGTTTTCTAGAAAAGAAACAAAGTGGTTGAAGTTCACTTCGAAATGATTGTTGCGGAACTGCGCCTACGGCTATGTTAGATGCGTCGACGAAAAGTGACAATTGTGCGTCAGGTTTTGGATGAAATAACCTTGAAGGATCAGCAAGTAGAGATTTGACGTGTTCAAAAGCTTGCTGAAGAGATTCGTCAAAATACAATTTCTTCGTGGCAGAATTACCAGTTAGCAGGTTGGTAAAAGTTGCCAAATGTGTTGCAGCGTTGGCAATAAAACGGTGATAATAATTGATCATACCTAAAAAACGTTTGGCTTGCTTAGGTGTAGGTAATGGAAAGTTGCGAATGGCGTCTAACTTATCAAGTACAGGTGATATACCATCTTTATCAATCGTATGGCCCAGAAAAGTTAGCGAAGACGGACCGAAACACATTTTGTCGCGTTACTGACAACTCCGTGATCCTGTAGTCGAGTGAATAATAGATATCAATGCTCAATGTGTTGATCAGCGCTAGTACTAGCAACCAAAATATCGTCTAGGTAAGCGAAAACAAATGGTAACCCAGGTAATACTTGGTCTATGAAGCGTTGAAAGGTTTGAACAGCATTTCGTAAACCAAAAGGCATGCGTACGAATTCAAATAGGCCAAATGGAGTGGTAGCGGCTGTTTTTGGAACATCATCAGGGTTAATGGGAATGTGGTGATAAGCGCGAAGGATATCTATATGAGAAAAGATTGTGCAACTGGATAAGTTTGCAGAGGAATCATGCATATGTGGAATGGGATAACGATCTGGAACAGTTAGGTTGTTTAATCCACGACAGTCTCCACAAGGCCTCCAATCGGTTGAGGTCTTTTTGGGGACCATATGAAGTGGCGAAGCCCACATAGTTTGAGATGGACGAATGATTCTCAGTTGTAGCATGTGTTAAAATTCGTGCTGTGCACTTTTCAACCTATCTGGGTGTAGGCGACGAGGGCGTGACAAGACCGGAGTACCCTTGGCGTTGATATGGTGCAGAACATTGTGCTTCGGGGTGGTTGATGAAAGCTAGGCTTCTGAATATCGGAAAATTCACGAAGCAATACATGATACGGTGATGTATCGCTCGTACGAAAAGTTAGTGAGTATATAGATGGAGTTGTCGTAGATTGTCCCTCAACGGAGAGGTTTGTCTCAGAGTCTAATAGCCGTTGCTGTTTGAGATCTACGCATAGATTGAAGTAAGCAAGGAAATCTGCGCCTAATATTGGTTGGTGTATATCAGCAACGATGAAGATCCACTGAAATTCTCTGCGAAGGCCGAGGTTGAGGTTCAATGAATATTGTCCGTATGTTTTAATTGTTGACCCGTTTGCCGCTGCCAGGGTAAGTGGTGAGGGTGAAACATG
Organism: Opisthorchis felineus; assembly: GCA_004794785.1. Taxonomy (NCBI): domain Eukaryota; kingdom Metazoa; phylum Platyhelminthes; class Trematoda; order Opisthorchiida; family Opisthorchiidae; genus Opisthorchis; species Opisthorchis felineus. The sequence goes on from SJOL01006475.1 coordinate 472,346, forward strand.
AATATCTAAGGGTGTGACTGGAATTACGCGAATATCGGTGCCAGTGTCGATGGGAAATCGAAAACTTGAATTCTTATCCAATATGAGAAGACGGCGAGTGATGTAATTGGGTCCTTGGACTTTACTCGCCTCTGCTGTCCGGCCTACTCGTTTCCCATCTGTGAAGTTGATGTGCTTATAGTAGCACGATAGGAGCAAGGTGATGTGCATTTGCGTGCAGAACGACCAAATGTTTCGTGATGCCAACAATAATTGGACGTACGGTGAGAAAGTGACGAACGTGAAAGTGATCGTTTGCGTGCATGATATTGAAAACGTTTATGGGGGCATTTTTGACGGATAAAATGGCAACTTGACGTGCCAAGTTTTCAATTTGGGAGCTAATAAGCGTGAGTGTAGGAGAGTGATGTAGTGGTCTGGCTACCCAAAAAGCTACTTTACCAGGAGTGTGTGGCAAAGAAATTAAAATAATAACGCTAGATGGAGTATACAATAATAAAGAGGGTCAAATGGAACAGACTCACTAGGAATTGTTCTCTTTAAAATAGTTCGTCGTTTGCCCAGGTCAGCGAATACATAATAATCCAATCATAGTTGTCCACGGGTCTTCTTTTGAACGGTTCTCACATATAATAAAATTCGAAGATAGTCTTAAATGTTTTGATATCAGAGTTAGTACATGAAACTCGCGAATGACTGCTGTAAGCGCGAGCGAAATCACAAGAGAAAGTCGAAGCAGGTGACCATGTTTGTATTGAATGTAATTGTGCAAAAGCGCGTTTTTGTAGTTTTGTGTATTCAAACAAAAAACTTTCATGCAATTGACGAAATACGTAATGTCATAATGGAAGCAAAAGAAAAGTACAAAATACCAGTGATCGACTTCGTTTATGCCAGCGTAACCATGTTGAATCTCTAGTATTTTAACCGCCATACTCGCAAGTTGAGACAATTGCACGCTTTCAGTATTAGCTGCGAGAATGGAGAGAACATGTGCCGGCTGTCTTTTGAGAAAAAGTTGGCGGAGTAGTGTGTCGCCAATTTTTTTTATCGCCCAGTGTACTATAGAGGCAACGTAAGAATTGAGATGGTGTACAACCATCTAGCGTCTCACCACAAATCAGCTTTTCGAGTTGTTTACCTTCCGAAAGCGTAGTACAGGCGATGATCGTATCGCGTAATTGGGTGTATGGTTTAACGCTATCTGGGGCCATCAGGGTGTCACGCAGATCTGCCACAATTTCTGCTGGCAGTATAGGTAACACATGATAATACATGGCGTATTCTTGAGTGATACTTCGCAGAGCGAACTGTGCCTGCGCCTGCGTAAACCAAATGCGAGGGTCATGGTGCCAGAATGGCGGAAGATGAATAGAGACGGCATTGATGTTGGGTGTTAGTATAACTGAAGTTGACGGAATAACTTGTGTTGAAGTGTATGACTTGGTAGAACTGATGTATCGGGCTCACCACTTTATTTGTGCTGTTGGTTTTACTCAAAGCAGTGTATAGTGACTAGCAGAGACAGTATCGCAACCGAAATATACACAAGAAAAGATAGGACTTATCGAGTTCTTCGCTTGATAAGTTGTAGTGTACGGTGGTGAGGTTCGTTGGACGCAGTTGTATTGGACGAGGGTCTTGACCGAGCGTGTTGAAGTCTGGCCTGTTTCCTGTCGTTAAATCCAAACGATATCGAGCTCATACTTTTCCCGCACAGTGAGTCGTGCGTAGCTTTGAATTGACTCAGGTCAATGTGCTGTGTGAAGTGACGAGCGTCAGCGTTCTGCTGTCGTTGTTCCGCATATATATGAGTTTACGTTGTGTATGAGGATGCGCCTGCACTGTTTGTATTATTATAAGGTTGAGATAATCGCGGTTAGGCGTGGAACGAATGTTCGTGACATAATCAAAACAGGAGTGAGATAGTGGGTTTGCATGTGTTAAACAAATTTTGCGAGTGGTTGAGATAGTAAACCTTACAAGTTCCAGTACCTAGTTGACGGTACCTGGCTAGAAGCAACGAGCACTTTTAAGTGGAGGTTGGCCACATTTGGCAGGTATGCACTTTCAGGTGGCTCCGGGACAGTATCCGCTAGAACAGATCCGATTATTTTCAGTAGGACGGGTCACAATTCAGACAATAAATGGTTAAATGGATCGGCCTTATTTCCATCCTTGGAAATTGGTTTGATGACGGTTTATTTCCTTAGTCCGTTAGCAAATTCAACACAGGGGTTTCGAATTTTGCTGTGCCTTTGGTTCGGTTAGAATTTTGGCCATGGCTATTATCAAACTGGTAGGTTGCCTGTCTCCTCCGGGTGAGGTGCTCTCTCTCAGTTAAAGATCTCTTTGAAGTGCTTGGGTTACTGGGTGGAACAGTAACAGTTTCATCCAAGGTCTGAGGGAAACCAGTTATTGCTTGTTACGATGGGGCACGAGTAGTGGCTGACGTGTTTGTAAAGCTATTTTGCATTAGACAAGAACTCAATAATTCCTGTTTTCATATGTTTTGTTGGCATCCCGTTCCAGTATCGCGCGATGTTTGTGAAGTCATCCAAGGATACATGTTCTCTTCACAACATATCCGTAAGTGGGTTATTTTCCAGCTCTTCTCCTGGCCTATTTTCAGGGTCCTCGCATTCGTTAAACTTCATCGGGATGAAAATAAAATGCGAGTGAATTAATGGGGAAATTCCACCGTTTAGCCAATGATTGATAAAGTGAGTAATCACTGAAGGTGCTTTAGGTGACTGAAGGAGTGTCTCCTCAATGGGCGCACGTCATATATCGAAATGGTAGTACAAAGTGGTCCGTTGCACCTAGGTGTGAGTCTATATTGATAAATCCAGTCAGCAACCATCAGTCAGTCAACATTTTGGTTAACCAGATTGGAACCCTGTGATTTTATGACTGGGTAATCCCTACAAATTTAATGAAGAATGGAAAATAAATATCAGAATTAAACAGGTTTAGCAGAATATGGTTAATCATAATGAATAAAGGGTTGTGTTGACGTTCCAGTTGCATGTTTTACTGCTTGAATTAGGACATCTATGTTAACCGAGTGTCGGCGGCCTGTAAAAACTTTATCAAGGCATTTGTACTTACAGCATAAGCTGATGTTATACCACCACCGATATAATAATTAACGTTTCTGAAGCTTTCAGACGGAAAACACTTCTGATCATATATATGTTAGTAGTGGGTTATTCCACATTAAGAATGCTGTCATATAGCTAGGTCCCGGCAATGGAAGTTGGATAGAAAATCTTGGCATAGTGAACAGGAGATTTTGGTGGCCAGTTGATCGGGGTAACTGGAGAGGTCGGTTGGGTCAGTATCTGGATTGGTAGCGAGTCAGAGGCCATAGAAGAATGTATAAATGTCAGCTGCTTGTGCTGGTTGGGTTTTGCTGTCGACTCCAATGGTACTTCCCTTGTAGGGGACTCTGCGACTAAGTTCCGGGAGATATCGTCTTTTGTTTACTTACTATACACAAAGAAATTTCCTCATCACAGACTGAGTGCAGACAGTGTTTCGGGAGAATGGAGAATTCTGACTTTGGTAGATTGATAAGTCCACCGACACTCCTGTATTTACGTATCACCTATATCAGATACCACCTCCATCGAGTAGCTATTGAGCCCTCACTTCCGAGAACATAGGCAAACATAACTGCAACAGCTGCAATCACTGTGCAACATCAACGCGGTTGTTACACACGAAGGTCATGAATTATTTCTTGTGCTTATTGCGGTCATGGTCTCCACGCTGTGTTGCATCTGCATAGTTTTAAATGGAGTGCAGTGCGTATGACGAACTGCATGCCTTTCTGCTTGTTTGATCGCCGTCGGACCATGACGACGAAACTGCCTCTTTGTCCGCGGAATATCAGGGAACGTAAGCTTTGGGGACTCTGTTCTTCGTCGAAGATGGACGGCCGCAGGGGTATTTGGGCAACCTTAGTAGATTGAAGCGAATGAAGCGGGGTTGTCATTAGTGATAAGAGTGAGGGTCAGTTGATGACCGCAGTATAATCACAAAAGTTGCACTGATGCAGATAATCTGGTAAAAATTGTGCAAGACTTTCTGTCATTTTGGCAGTGTTTTAAGAAAATTGTCGTAGCTTTAATGGGTTGCTACAGATAAACCTGAGATAGTTATCAGTTAAACTGGGTCCGATAAGTTTAGTCCGGAATTACGGGTGTTGTTGAACGTTATATTTTCGTATTGGTCATACACATACCGGTTTATTTGTGTTTTTAGTGAAGTCAGAATGAAACTCCATAAACTGAAGATTTTTATGTTCCAATAAACTTAAAAATTTCAGTGTATAACTCACTTCGTCAAGGTAGCATTAGTCAACCACATTGTCATTTGTTTTGATAAGATAATGGGCTGCCCTATATTTTTTTCGCGAATTCCGGTATAAATTGGTACTGCAATTCTGTGAAATTTAAGAAATAACGAGCTTAAGAATTTGGCCGTCAAAATCTATGGTGCAATGCGTGCTTATTAATAAGAGAAATATGCAGAATTTTGGGTCAAAAGCGTCCCTCTCGGTGCTAAATTAAAAGCTCCAGAAACAGGAACAGTTGTCCACCTAAAGTCAGGCATGGCAAAGGTCACCGTAAAGAAACATTCTCTTCGAACTCAGCATGCAGAGCGGTTGTCCCCATAACTACTGACCTTCGATATCTCAAAGATAATGAACGCAAACTCTTGCTTAAATGGACGTTTCTGTGAGGAAAACGATACTTTGCTTTAAAGCACTTGCCATACCGACAGGTTTGCATTAGTTTAGTCCAGAGTCATTTCAAACCCATGTGAAAAAATGACTTGTATGGGGCAGACATTTTAGGTCGAAATATCCTGTTTATGTGCTGATCTTGTGAAGTCGATGTACTATGTATGAATCACCAGTATGTTGTCATTTTTTCATTAACGCTTCCAAACCACTCACCGTCATCTGTTGTTTGTGGGTCACTCCGCAGACTGTTGTAATGAGAGTAACCAAACAAAGTAGAGGATATTTCATCAAGTGGGTGCATTGTACTTTGAAGAAATAGTGGTAACTGAAAAGAGCTTCTACTTACATGTGGAAAGCCAGGTACTGCGCAGACATGTGTTTTTAATGGTCCATTTTCTGACGGTGCGCAGATCATATCTGGGCTTTAACGTAATAAGTGGGACTGGTCGCGGTACATCAAAGCGGAGACTATGGTGGCGTTTGCTAGACGGTTCAGAGGTTGTATTACACATTTACCTATCATGATTACGTCGAAGATACGGTTTGGTGCTTGTCTGCATCGAATAGGACAACACTATGCCAGTTCAGTTGGAGGGTTTGGGCAAGATTCGGGAAAAAGGGAGCCAATGGAAACCATGATGTTATGCATTCTAACCTTTTGGATCGGCCATGCAGGAATTGATAAATGATGCCAGGTCCGGATGGACTGTATATCCGTGTCAAGTAGGTAGGATAACTCGGGGCTCTGGATGCGATAATTACTCCCCAGAATGAGCAAATGGGACCTGTGTTAATTAATATCGACAGTACAGTCCACCAATCATCATAGGCACATTTGAATTGATGACCAACTACGAAACAGTTTAGTAGATGTCGTCTGTGTTTTCATGCGAAGCGCGGGTGACGTTAACAAGAGATATCGAATGCTGACAGCAATGACTATGAATTAAATAGCTGAGAGCTATTATTTCGGCCATCAAGTTACCTTCGTAAAGAGGCGTTATAAAGTGCTATTCGGGTTCACTTTCCGTTGTCATTTCTTCCAGCTCTGTTCTGCATATTTTGCGAAATACATCAACCAGAGTCGCCGTCTCCTTTTAAAATGTCCTACTCAATGTTCCAGTGCATCACTGAAGCGCACTTTCCACGCTGAAGAGGCTGGGCAAGCAATACGATTTCGTGTATACTGCAGTGATAAAACTGGAAGTTGGCAAATTAGCTATCCCTAATTTTTAACGGCGAGAGCTTTCTTCATTGGTTTCTGGTTACCTGGGTACTAACCCCCAGAAAAATATTCTCTTTTAACTCCCTTTTCTACTGAAAGAAGCAGTGAAGCGTAGCTATGCTGTTTATGTTAACTTCCACATTCCTCCCCAAAACTATGACAGTTCGTATATAATCCAAACCGTTGTGTGTGTATACATCGTGATTACAATGGTTCTGACACTCTTTTTCCACTTGAGCTGACATCATTTTTCAAACTTGGGATTGTACGCTGTTTTTTTTCCCTGAAAAATCGCTTGATTGAGTGGATTGATTCCCGATGGCAAACCCATAAACCAGTGTGTACCTGACTGTAATTTTACTTCGCAAGAACAACCTCCTGATTGGGACCGTTTGGTGGTCCCTTCCGAAGGCCATATGGATCATTCGTCGTACAGATACTACTTGTGAAATTAGGTGGTCATGCTGAACTACCGAAAAACTTGGATGTTGATGATAATTGAAGAGGATATTTAGGGGAGAGAATTTTGATGAAATCTGAGTGGACCAAATTTTGTAACGTGAAAAACGATAAGGAAATACAGTGTTTACCTAGTGACCTGACTCAGCCTCTCCACTTAAGTTTCTTACCGGTGCGGTAATGTAGTGATAGTAAAAATGCCTTCAGACACAATCAGTGCAACTTCCATCTGAAAAGTCGTTGCTCGAGGAGCCAGTCAACACGTGTGACCGCGTAATGTGGATCCCGTGACTGAAGGATGAGCGGCGCCATATCCTGTCTAAATGCGAGTTAATCACAGTGCTGATCAGCCGCTCGTGGCCGAACAGTTAAGTGTTCAAACTGATGGCCAGGAGATCACTGGTTAGAGACTCTCCGGAGTTTCGCGAAATGCGCACTGCTGATGATTCCCAATAAGGATGAAACAGCTGTACAGTGCTTCTCGGCTTTTCAGCATAGATTGGCTCCACTTACAGGATGAAATCTCCACAAAATTCCCAAAGCTCACACTACCAACAATCAGGCCCGTCCTGACTGGTAGAAAAGTTCGGTTATCCTGTCTGAGCACGTTAGCTCACTAAAACTTACACCGTCACGATCTAAGCTTATACGTCTGTTCCTACTTAACTGTCTCTTCTTTGTTTTCTTCCTTGCAATTTCTATCGCTGACCCCGCTTATGATGAGATTTCGCTGAAATCCTGTCCCCCACGCAGGACACAGAAAAATATCTACCTGTTCATCCATCTGTCTAGAAACACTCCTGTTTGTACTACCACTGTAACGGTGTATACTACAGATGAAACATGCTAGTATTATCTGGTCAGGTGTGAAAGCGCCGTTTCCGCATCTGAAGAAAAGTGAAGGTTAGTACGGACATTGTGAAACTGCTTTGCAATGGTTGTTCATTATTACTTAAGGTTAAGAGAACGTCTGGTAAAGTTCAAGAAGATGCTTGGGTGCAAATTTTCTCGAGAGCAAAGAATACGTGGTGGACCTAAATCGGGGCACACTGATGACAAAATACGGCTCAGTCAAGCGTGAGCACGATGGCTGGGATACTGTCAGGTTGTCCAAGTCAAGACAGAAGAAGTTGAGGTGCAGAGGTCGGGTTCGAACCACGGACCTTCCGGTCAGTAAATTCGCGCTCTAACCACTGAGCGATCTCGCCTCCTTGAGACGTAGCTGGTCGTTGAATGCCACGAAGTTGCACACACAGGGTGCTCCAAGACATACGACTTACTTCGGTAAATGGTCTACTGGCAAGGGATGAGGAGTGAGGTAAAGGAGTATGTTGTGGCCTGTTAGCGATGCCAGTCGATGAAAAAAAGAAACGACAGGGGCAACTCACCGCATTGAACATATTCCTGTATCACAGATAGGAGAGTTTTAGTCCGTTAACGTCATTCGTCCATTTCCGGTGACAACCAGTGGACATAAATATTCCGTAATAATGACAGAAAACATGTCGCGGTGGATCTAGGTGGCAGCCGTACTAAATCAACGGGCTACGACGACCAGCGGAGTGGTCGTGCATCAGACGGTGGCCCACCAGGGTAACAAAAATGAGCCGAAGGATCAAGGGCCGTACTTTGGTAGTGAAGAGTTTGGAAGCTGTCTGCTGCAGCTGGGCGTCAAGCGGCTAAGAACGGCACCTTACTACCCACAAACAAACGGCCCAACTGAACGCAAAAACCGAACGATCAAGGAATGGCTGGCGGTCAAATGAAGTGACTGGCAGGTAAACCTGCCTGTGGTGTTGTTAGCACATCGTTTGGCGATCCAGCCAACCACAGGAAGGTTCCCATTTATATTTATGTATGGTCGACGTCCACGCCTTCTAAATGATCAAGAAATTGGGTTGTGGCCGACAACACGCCTGTCTCAAGAGGAGGCAGAAAAGGAAAGGAGAGCTCGAGAAAACTTGACCACCGTTCAGGGAAGGGACAGAAAATGGACAGTAGGAAAGCACGACTGTTCCCCATAGTCGCGAAGGTCGAATGGAAAGATCATCAGAATCCTGGAGGGTATGGGCTAGGGTTGCGGGAGTTTGGCAGGCGGTAGCAAGCCCGTTTGTCGTTACCGACCGTCAAGGGAAAGTTTACACATTTCAGGACGATCAAGGATCAAAAAGTGTAGAGGGCAGCTAGCTTCACAGTCACTCCCGAAGATGTGCCAAATAAACCAGCTGCTAGGACTGACTAACTGAAACGAATCGAACATCGGTTGCAGGCATGCGAAATTTGGCGATGAGAATGTTTGTAACGGTCCGTTTTACTGATGAAACATGTGAATAATGTCTGGTCAGGTTCGGAAATCGCCTTTCCCGCATCTGATGAAATGATGTGCAGTGGGTGTTCATTCTTTTTAAGGATTCAAAAAAAACGACTGAGAAGGTTCAGTGGAACGCTTGAAAATGTTGACCTTTCAAAAACTCTGTGCGAATGAGATAATTACTTTCTTGTCTAATAGCTTGTAACCGCTTTGTTGGTGTTCGCTAATACACAACTCTTCAATGAAGGGCTTTTATCCTTTTAACAGTACTCTGTGAAAGAATTTTGCTGGTTACATTTTGGGTAATACATGTCCACATTCGGGGGATTCTAATCGTCTCAGTGACTACTTATTGTAAGTTAGGATTTGGTGCCGATGTGGTTTCTCTTAGTCCGCTCTATAGCGGCCTAAACAAATCGGGCTAGACGATTAGGAGGAGATTTCAAAATAACTATCATATTGGTTGCACTCACTTATTGGAACATCATCTTGTTGACCTAAATAAACTGCTACGAGGTTTACCTGGCATTCAGGTTGGAAGAATGAACACACATATGTGTTCATCACTAATAGCTCGTGAAACCAGATTGTCAGCCATACTCAGTAGTTCATTTTGACTGTAAATGGTTGGCCAGTGTTTCGTGGACTATATCAACTCCAGAGTCAAAAGTTACACAATGCAGTGTGGACAGCGCAATACACGACAAAGTAGATGCTAAATTCAGTCGATTTACGCCCACGATGACTGATGCCACCGGTACAAAACTTACGATGAATGGCTATGTGAATGTACTTGTGGTGAACTCACGATATATATATATATATATATATATATATATATATATATAAACGTATGAACATACGTATCACTACTACCACTCGTGAGCAGTTTTGCCCATTTCAGAGCATCCGGAATTATGATTTGGTGGTAAGACATTGAATTTAACTCCTTCGTTGAAACAGTTACAGTACGGTAAGCAGAGCACCAAACGCTTGTTGCCAGTGCATGTTATTATTTTGTTCATTATTCAGCACCACTCCAGTCTGCCTTCACATGAGTAGTAACCATAAATCGTCTCAACTTGTTGCACTGGTTCCATCACAGGTAACCCAAGGCATTGTGGCCCTCAATAGTAAAATTATTATTATTGAGAAATTAGAATGTTGTTCAACATTTCGTGAAAAGATTTGCATGAGAAACTTGCAAGCCAGCTATTCTCCAGTGGTCTGATGATTGTCTGAGTTAGTCAATGCCCGGCTAGAACAAGAATTCACACCCAGAAGTCAACTTCGTCAGTGGCACAAAATGGTCGGGGGCACGTGCTGCATAGGTAACAGCCTGTGACTGCCAGCCAAGAGGCCATGTGTCCAGCCCCTCTACGCCCAGTAAGTTATCAGTTGGTTCAAACCAAAGTTTTACACCCACCTAAAATCCTTCACCTGTACAAAACGGTAGGCTGGTGTGGTCCTTTGGGACCTGCTAAACAGAGGGCTGCGTGTCGATCCCCGCTTGTCGATCTGTGTCCCAATAAAGACCAGATTTTTCATATGGCTGGTTGTTTTGGAATCCGACCATAGTTTGTCTAATAACACGAAGCCCTTCAGGATTCAGCAGACCCCACTTGAAGAGGTGTGGGAGCCAAGTATATATGATTAAAATTCAACCACACTGCCAGCTGCCAGTACAATGGTGGAATAGTTACCGAACACGTTAAATCTCGTAGATCATGCGAAACCCTTATCACATAACATGCCTAAAAAAGGAACAAATAGCTGCACGCTTGTGTACAGAGCGCTTCTTTGGTTACTATCTATTGCTGTACAGTAGAAGATGTAGTTGTCATATTGGTAACAAAGGCTGTTATCGGAGGAACAGGACAGAGCACGGATACACAAGCCGGCAGACCTCAAAGCAGGCGATACTTGTAGCTAGAATTTCATTGATTTTTTGGGGATATCTAAGGGAAGTATAATCAGGTTGACTTTTCTGAATGACCTTTCATCAGTCAGACAAACATTCGAACCGAACCTTAAACGATCCGCACTGACTGTTCTATCAACAGCCTTTCACTGAAAGATCCCTAGAGGCCCTAACTCATTCAGATATTCGTAATCTCCTCTTCAAATAATCGAGCCTGAGCCATATGATCAAAGTCAGACACATGGAATTAGCAACTAGTGCGGTAGCTAAGTTCGGCAGGAGGCACAAATGAAGGTACAACGAGTGAAGCCAAGTACCAAGCTTATGAAAACAGGTGGGAACATGTAATGCAGGTGCTGCGTGCGGAGTGCACACTCATCCTACCGAAGCAAACGTCACAGCTCACAGTTTATGCTGACTGGTTTGAAATGAAATGAAATCTAGACTTAGCTGATTCTTCCCACTGGATAGCTGCAAACTTCTCCGAGTTTACATTTTAAGTTATGCAACCGACCAGAGCACCCATCATCACTTCTGTACAATACACTGTCACACAGCCCACCTTTTCAGCTCACAGCTGTGCCAGAAGTCAAACGTGGCTTGCTGCGTTTTTCTTTTGTCACGATGTGTAGGCTCTTGTTATTCCTTATAGGACATTTATTGTAGTGTTCTGGGACTTCTTTTGCCTATTGAGGATACTCTAGTAGAAATCCCATGGTCTCCCTAAACTGCTTCTTTCAGAGAGGTCAATAAATTTTGTGAGGGCTACTGTACGCTTAAATCTTACAGATGGGCCGCACTAATGCAAAGTTACCGAAGGAGCAACTAGAATCTTCTTAAATCAAGATACGGTTCGGTTTACAATTAGAGGACCTCGATCCTATAAAGCCTTCCATTATATACGGTGTGCATACGAGGTGAACACGCTGACTGACAGGTAGTGTATGCACAGAAAACGTTCAGTTTTACTTTTGTACGTCAAAAAGTATGTAAAGACGGCTACCTTAGCGCAAAAGCCGAAAAGACAAAACGGCAGACATAAGGTTGAGTCTTCGCAGAAATACACGTTATTAGGCCTGGGCTGAATCCTGAGCTTCAGCCCGAGTCCCTAATTTTCAGACGCGCCCATAAAGCAACCCGTTTCAGCAAGAAAGAGTGGCTCACACCACAGAACACCAGACCAGACCCAGTACACTAGCTACAGTAAACGAACCATAGCATTCAATATGTCGACTTCTATGGAGGGAAGCCAATCTGTGTTGAAAAGCCGAGAAGCACTGTACAGCTGTTTCATCCTCACTGGGGATCATCAATAGTGCGTATCATGCAAAACGCATAGAGTTCCAAACCCGCGAAATCCCGCTCATAGTTGTACACCTAACCGTTTGACCACGAGCGGCTAGTCAGCAGTGTGACTAACTCGCAATTAGACAGGATATAGCACCACCCATCTTTAAATCACGGAACCCACGGCCACGTTACGGGCTGACAACTTATGAGAGGAAAAGTTTACTAGTTGTAAATGAGTTATTCTTCCTTTTGAACTGAGCGTTCAAATTGGATAGTCCGTTACTTTTCATGTGTTAATATTTTCGAGGAGTAATTTAACAAACTACCACACGCTTGGCAGTGTTGATGAAATTTTCTTGTGGTTTTTACACACCAAACTCCCCAAATATGCACAACACGCTGAAGCTGAATAACTTTTCTACCTAAGGAATGGCTTTTTTGAATCTCTGGTTCTGTGTAGCTTTGATACGAACTGACGAACTTTGAGCACGTTCGTGAAGGTGGTCATCAAAATTAGGATCGATAAATTCGGCAAATGCATTCATTTTGAATACCAACTTATTTTTTCTCGGGAAACTCACCTGAATCCCAGATGAATCTGGTGCATATTATACTCGATAAATTTTCCGAACCTTCAAAATCAGCATACCTCCAGTTAATGATTTTGGAGGCGTTGTATCCCATATATGCATTTTAATCTTTCTATCGCATGACGTTAGGTAACCAGATAAGCTGTTTGCTACTCGTTTGAACATACAAGTTTGAGATTGTTTCATTCTCTCTTTGAAAGCATGTCACAATAGAGGCAAGAATGGGACGAATGCTGGATGTCAGTTTGTAAATTTCCATTTTTGACAAATGCTACTCTGAAGCTCGTAGTGTTTTGTGCACCTGGGCTTTTATTCTGACTACTGAACTACGGGTTCACTATTTCTCGCAGCCACTGGAACTCTGGGAGCACTTTTCATTTCCAACAGAAATTGAGGTTATAAAATTTCCCTCTGTTGTTGTTTTTCTGTCACTCCTTTAGTCACTTATCTGAGGTACTCATCAGTATTTAATCCCTATCTAATCACACTATATTTGCTTCCGTGTAGCCTTCGTTACCTTGGAATGGAGTTATAATGGGCTAAACAACTGAGACTTTACTATCGGATGGTTGTTTCTAGATTCATGCTGGGAACCAGTACTGTATCAAATCGCATAAAGCAGATCCATAGTTTGAATTTGACTACAGTATTTGTAGGATAATTTATAGTTTGCAGGCTGTAGCTTTGTAATCAGAATCAAAGAGCTATGTTCGCCAGGCAAAACTGTAGATGAACTGAAATGGACTCCCACAGCTATTAAAAAAGCTCCATATCCTACAGATTTAATAAAAGACATCTGTTAAGACCGGTGTGCACCACAAAAACTCCCATAGCGAAATGTTTTTAGATATGTACGTATTTTCAGCAGTGTCTATGCCAGGGTATGTCAAAAGAGGTTTATAAAGGCCAGCTGGATGAACTTTAAACGTCGGCGCATTCTAGTGCCCCGATGCTAAACACCAATCTAAGAGGTTCGTGATCACCGTCTAGTATTTCGTTTGCCCATATTGCACGTGCCAGTTAGTGTGCATCGGTGCGCCGTACAGTAAATCAGGGAGCATGATGTAAAAACTTAAAGCGGAATTCAAAAGCAAAGAGAACAATTTTTAACCACTTGATGAGAAGTGGTCACACGGAAAACGTATTGGACCAGCGAATTCATCAGTCTATGCTCAAAAGTTTGACGTAGTCGACATGATACATCTAGCTGACCATCGATCCACTAAGAGACTTCCGAACACTGCTCGGTTAATACGCCTTAGCTCATTTTCTATTTTTATTCTACAGATTAGGCGCAGGTTCGGTTCTCATCAAAAATGACTGTTCCATAGTACTAGTGCCCCAAAACTCGTAATAAGAAACCGTAAAAATGTTAAACCCAGAAGCGACTTCCCAGTGTTTTTTCCAAAGCGATTTGGTGAAATCAATGTCTTAAGTAATAACATTCGTTCGACAAGTGTCTGCTATTTCAAATGACACATCAAAGAATAGTCTAATCCACTTCGATGAGTCAAACTGAACACTGTGAACGTACTACGATAAGCTGGAATTTGTTCGTTGAGGGTGCCATTTGAAACAAACAACCGTCTCAATCTCTAAAGAGAGGGAGAAAGCTAACTAGTGTGATGTCACATGAGTTGTGATTGATGGGATTTAGGTCTTGTGAGTAGCTTTGAATTCTGCACTCTTCTACGAAGTATTATAAAGGCGCAGACTTCGATTTCCAAGTTACGGTTCAACTCTCTGAGTCATAACAGCAGTTAAGGTATGGCAGGAGAGGCTGGCGGCTTCGAAAAAGTTCAGACTTGACAGGCTAATTTGGGGCATACAAACGCTTTTTTGTGAAAAGGATCTTCTCATTCGTGTTACTAGCAGATGTTTATCCTCATCCTCAAATACTCCGCTTTGGACGAGTTGATCGAGATCAGAACTCTTGCAGATTTCTGCTTTCTACTAACTCGTTTTACTGCTTCTGAACACCCATAGCACTCATAATTTGAAACGTCGGAAGCTGTTTAGCAAGTTTATTACTTAGAAGAATCCGAAACCCCGAACATTAGTCACGGTCATTTGTATGAGTCAATCCTTGTGATGGAGACATTCAGGGGTTGGGGCACGAAACAGATCATCTGCTTAGGTTCTGAGTACGAATTAGAGGCCTGAAGCCCACAACCTCCCGCAGTTCTGTAATGATTTTGGTGGTGATCTAACTAGTTATGAAATACCTTGAAATTTTAGGCTTAAACTTCCTTAACTGGAGCAACTTATGTTGGACGACACAGATTGCTACATTGTGGTTTCAAAGTGTCGCATTTCAAGTGTCCATAAAAGTGCACTGCTTCAATGATCCTGAGATGCACATGATTCAATTTTTAAATATTCTAACACATTCAGCTAGGATAAGAAAACAAGTGATATCTAATATGGATGACAAGTGCTGTGTTCACTCCTATTTCTCCACGCATCTTCGGAAAGCACTGGGAACTAGGAACCCGTAGAGCTTCGTCAATCCTTCTGTTGTCCATCTCGATGTTGAACAGTGGCACAAAAATAATGCATTCTCCGGCTATTTGTAACATCTTAATGGGTATGACATAATTCAATGTATGGGTATTTCGTAGATTTTTGCCCTAGATAGCCATCGTCTTAGTATTAACAAATAGGCGTTCCCAAGCAACCATCACATCTAAAGTATTCTGATACACAGTTTGCGATCGTGTCATGGACTTGGTCGATAAGGACGTCATTCAACTCTCGACTTTAGTGTAGCACTGGAAAAGGACGGGAGTAAACTTCTGCCATTCCAAAGATGTGAGCTCCCTTGAGTAAACGAATGTTCTCAAGAAACTATTTTGAGTGACACCACTTTGGCACCTGACATCAGCTATCAATATTCTCTGACATATGTAAGCGCACCTACATTAAAAATCAATAACGTCATGGCAACAGGAAATAGCTGCCGGTCCATGGAAAAAGATTCAAGGTGATCCATTTGTCATTTTCTCAAATGCAATAAGTCAAATCATACAAAAAGCACAATACGTGAGGGTACTTTTGTGACTACAATACCTGGAAGATCAAGTATGGTAACGATTTTGATGGTAACTATGATGAGCATTAAGATCCCACAACATGTTTTTAGGTTTCATCAGCTTCATCATGTATGAAAACGTTGACCAAAAGACAAACTCATGTGTGATCTGGGTCATCTCAGCTAAACCATTCGTGACTAAAAATCGTTATCCCAGTTTATAGGTTGTTCATGATAGATTGTCTATAAAGTGGGCTTCACAACTGGCAAAATGCACTATTTTCGAATTGCAACGGTGTTACCGAGAGAATTAAGTGAAAGCCTGGTTTTTGATATTCTGTAAATGAATGCTTTGAATAATATGGTCTCACGTCCATGTTACTACGATATTCGAGTTTACTCTGTATTTTCCCGACGCAGTTGTTTAAATAACAAGATGAATTCCGCCTTAATCGCGGCTTACGTTAAGCATCGATATATTCGGTCACATGATTTTCCAACCAGTGTCATAGTGCCGCTTCTCTCCCTTACTCTGTTCATTTTCATATTAATGAACTTTGCAAATCTAATGAATCTTCGTGTTGTCACAAGAATACCACCATACTCTTACAACAACTCCAATTTAGCACATTTCTGAATACGATCTCCTTCTACAACGGCTACGAATAGTGAGATATCTGATAGTTTCACTGGGACACAATCCTGGGACACTTCGTACCGAGGTGCAAACCACTGATGAGCTCATCGATTTTTCACCTGCAGTTCTTTACCATTCCGCCTGTTGCATCTGATTGTATGCACGATCACGGCTTGTGCGTTACCATATTGTTGCGTTAAGTGTTGGACTTTGGTGAGCATAAGCATTCGGGTTAAAAGAGGGGAATGTGAACTTTTCATACCACCACATACTGACTTGCTCACTGTGCATAAAACTGCTCACAGTGGGAGCAATTTTCAAGCGAAATTTTAAGAGTCCAAAGCGAAAAAGTGGTCAATCAACAAATAGATCTCGAATTTCTGCATATCTTCTTACAGCAGAAAGAGTAATCGAGTATGAAAGACACCCAGTTTTCGTAGACTAAATAGTAGAAAATGGGGAGTATCTTGTCTTATCATTCTTTATGTGCTACTGGGACTGGGCAAATTGTCTGAGGAGTTTTGGGTGGACCAACATTGGACAAGGGGGCGGTCTGAGCAGTGTCAGGATGCACTTCCTCTCAGTTCAGCTTACCGTTTGTTTGAAGACCAGAAAATTGTTGGGTGATTTCATTTCATAAAACCTGTGACGCAGAACCTGTGCAGAACTTCATCAGAGATGCACAACGGTGCATTCTTACATCATTTATATAACAGGAACCCAGCGTGGTCTCTCCATAAAGCGTGGCGGTCTTAGAGTAAACGTTGGGTTTTTCGAGCGCTGAAGGTAGTGTCTTGAAGAGAACAATTGCTTTTGTCTTAGATAACGCCACTCCATGAAGCCGTTTGAATCGCGTAGGTTTTGCACATTTTGCACGGAAAAGATCGGATGAATTCCTCGCACAATTCTGTCACTCTTGCTGCCTTTTTCGAGTAAACCGCCGTCTGTTTGCTTGCTGCTAGATTGTAGCCTGGACCGTAAACCATGGTTCTGACATTGAGTTTCATCATTAACATGTGTGAATATACTACATTGCTGGTGTTTTTAGGCGCCTCCATATCCTGGTTATTCGGTGCATGACTGAAGGGCTTTCATCGGTTGTATATTTTGTTCAGGATGCAACCAAATGAAATGTGGTGTTTGTCACTGACGGAGTGTTCACATGATTTTGAACGTGCTGAAAACTAGCACTTGAGTTACTCAAGGAAAACAAAAGTATGGAGGAAGAACAACTGGTTGATCTTTTACCCAAGCCGCTCAGCTGTGCAGTCATTAATCGGTGAACATTTTTTCCAAAACAGTTTGCCCCAGCCTCTTTTGAAAGAGAGTAAGAGGAAAGACCTTCCCAAATCGCGCCCTATGAGCATTAAGACACGGATAAATAACGCTCATCCCGAAACTGACAAGAGTCTTGTCTTTCTGTTGATGCCGTTACTGTTTTGCACACAGACGCACGGGGTCGCAAAAGACCTCGGTTAACAAACTAAGACGCATCCATACCATAATTAGTAGGAAATGAAGATTTCTCCGATTTCTTACAACAGATGAATACTTTATTTGTAACTTATTGCATATAAGCTTGGTCTTCTCCGTAGTGCGGTTTGACACAGTGTTTCATGTTTTTTCCTGAAATTCCTCTTCCTCCAAATATACTGAGTTAAAAGTAATGATAGATTAATGTACCGGCTGTGATGTTACACACGGGTACACACACTTCTTGCAGGCTTACTCGTAGCAGGATTGTAGGTGGAAAACCGGTGCGTGAATAGGTAGTTTGAACAATGTAGGTTCGGATGCAGTTTCCCAGGATAAAGTGTATTCACGAGATAGAAAGGGACACAAAAAGGTCTTCCATCTCATGTATGTCGATTCCACTAGAATGTCACGGAGTAGCCTATATTTAGGGTCACGGGAGCACAAATATCGGGACACAAAGAGCTCTAAATTGGTTTCTTTAGTCTTATAGATAAGGGTTCCATTAAAATGATAGTTTCAACGGTTTTCTGACATTTTTACAAGACTAAACCAAAGGCTCTTGGAATTGTGCCATGAACTTTAAAAGTGGACCACTCTGATCGAGACTAACACAAATACTGCAGTGCCAGTAGGTTCACCTCGACACATTCGGTATTAAGTTGTTAGCCCCTTTGAAGTGATATAATTCGTGGTACGTTTCAGTATATTACTAAAAAATGTGCTGATAGTCGTCCTACGGTGGTTAATACTTCTCTTGTTCTAGTGCCACGGCCTTTTAGTAGTGCTTTCAAATCTATGTGTGCATCTATAACTGTCTCAAATTGAAGTTTCCCTACGAGTATATAACATTTCTAGGTTAATTCACCTCTTGGAACGTTTCAGCCCAGATTAGTAAGGGGATATTTTCAAGTTCCATTTGATAGCAACACTTAGATGTCGACACAAGAGAAATTCTAGTTTAAGGGACTTGACAATGGGTTAGTTCGCGAAAGTTGACTGCATGATCAAAGTGGCAACTAGGACACTGCCAAAAGAGGGGTCATATTTACACGAAACAAAGATAGTTCTGTTGCTGCGGCAGCGGAGATAACTGTTGATAGTGAAGTATCAGAGAGAGACCTCAAAGAAATGCCGTCTAACCTCTTCCCTAAGTTTAGCTATTAAGCCCGAAACGGTCCCTGCATGGCAAAATAGTTATTTGGCGGCTAGGCGCATAATGTTGGCTACTGGGGTTTGCGAAATAAATTTGTTTTTTGTTTATGGGTTGCCTAGACTTGAAGAAGAATTCATTTTGTTTTCTTACCAAAGGGTCAAAGCAGTAAGACAGTGCAGTCTTTATAGTATTACCTATTTATTAGGGAGCGCCAAGTGAGTTTATTAGCTGTAACCATTGTACACTATTTATATGCTTCTGTCACTAGGTTGAAATCCGCTGGGGTGATCATGGCTTCGTGATCATGAATTCTGAATTCAATAGTTTTGATGTCTCTCGCCTTCACCGACTGACCAATTAGTACTTAGAAGACAGAGTAGACTCACACAACGAAGACGACTGTGCACGCTGTGCGTGCAACCCATTGCTAGGAGTGGCCTGTATCCTCGACTTGGGGATGAAGTGGAAGCCCTCACTTTTCTCTAGAAAATGGACACAGGCAATAGGTATGCCCAAGAATGTGGTGAACGCTTATGCAGATATTTACAACCACACCTATGTGCTTACTCCGTTTGACTGAAGGTATTCTTCTCCCGCGTCACACCAAGAAATTGTACCCTTAAATCACCGACCTTGAAGATTCCCAAGGCATATTCATCATGCACTTCGATGGACCACTCAAATGCAGGTCGCTGCGCACCTTCTTGTCGTGGCGTCTTGTTGCCAATAGCCACTCAGTGCCACATGGATTCAGCTGCGCTATTGAACATGCAAAAGACCCCCCCCAATCAATAGCCCCGGGTGTCCAGTCACCGGGGCTAGCTCCGCAGCTGGGCTTACTCGACGGAGTCGGGTATCTCATCTTGGCCTCTCCGAAATGTTATCGTCCAGGTTTTCTCTCATGTGCACTCACCAGGTGAAACATACATAGCAAGTAATTCACCATCTGCAGCCTCTATGTAGATACTGCACTAATAATCCTCGGCTCATTTCAGCAATACTTAATCACTTGAACATAGGTTAGGTTGACGCCGGATTTCCACTCAGTACCGTATATCTCTGCGTTTTGTTTTATACTTTATAGGTTGGTATATGGCTGTGAAAGTACCTCACATGTCGAGGTGCAGTTAAGTTGTATGATGGGATATAATCCCGTAGCGTGAGTTGGAATGACCGTCTAAAGCCTGTGGTAGCATGCCTCATGGCGTGCCAGCTACACAATAGTGGACTTGGCAAGGCTGCAGGAAGTAACTAGTAAGGAAGACAATTGTAGTAAACTATCACACCTATTATTTTTAAGTAGGAGGTCCAAGTACACGCTGTGGGCAGAAAAAATCACACGGGACTCAAACCACCTTCTTCCTGTCTGATGGACGAAAGTGAATTTTGAATAAAGCAGCAAAAAGAGACGACTGCAGGATTTTGAATTTTCGCTTCTATCTTTTCAGGCCACAGTACTTAAAATTATCAGTTTTTCATTATAGATTGGGACAAATAGCAATAAAGCAGTGGATTGGAGCCAGTCGTACGGTGGTTCAATCAGGTCCTGTTTTTAAGTGCAAGACAAGCTGGTAGCCTATGTCAAATTCCTCTGCGCGCACAAGCTTGGTCGGTATTGATCAATCAACACGAATTCACTGAGTGTTCTACGGACTGAACCCCGAGGGACGTTTGTTCTTCGTCAAGCTTATGCACGCCGAATTCTTAGCTGATTCGCCAAATATCTGCCTAATGGATTAATTGTTGACCCCTGTGCGAGACATCAGTAAGCCTTCTGTGTGACTTCCACAATAAGCCGGACTTTGGAGTCATCCGGATCTTGAGGATTTTTTGGTATACAGAATTAAAGAGTGGAACGACATTTGGAGGATCTTAAAACAAAAAGCCCAGGCATAAATACAAGGGGTGAAAAATATCCCTGAGAGGGAATGCGAACCATCAACCTCCCGATAAACGGGAGGTAGAATTACTGACGCATCGCTCCGTTCCTCTTCCTAAAGATTCATTGATGATATCAACTCGA
Organism: Opisthorchis felineus; assembly: GCA_004794785.1. NCBI lineage: Eukaryota > Metazoa > Platyhelminthes > Trematoda > Opisthorchiida > Opisthorchiidae > Opisthorchis > Opisthorchis felineus. The sequence continues at coordinate 493,215 of SJOL01006475.1, forward strand.
CTGGGGATGTGAGGTTTATGATTGAAATGCCAACTAATCAACAACCCAACTATGTCTGGATTGGTAAAATTATCCTTGGGGCGTATCTAATCCGTAGAGAACCACCAAAGTTGAATTACCCGAATTGTTCAGGATCGCTATCATAGTTCAATAACTGTTTCAGCCCTAGGGAAGCTTCATTGTTTCGTGCTGTTTCTGGTACGGATAGATAAATTAGCAATGTTAAGTTAGCCTCCGCCTAACCGCACACTTTGAATGCAACGTCGAATATTACAGACTACTAAGAGAATAACCAATTTTAGTTTTTTACATCGATTTCGCAGTACTGAGATAATAAACTAAGTGGACCACATTTTCATCACCGAGAAGAATGAGTTGCAACTGCCAATCCACTTAAAAACAGCCTCTCTGATGCCACGAAGTTCACAATGGAAGTGGGCGGTAATATAAAACTGGAATTTTTATAAGTCCTCATCAGTAGGCTGCCTAATGGGCAAATATGATCTATAGTCTTCATAAGGGCTACTCACGCATATCCATTTCCGTACCAGCATATCAACCACCTAAGCCAGCAAAAAACAGAGCTTCATTCGGACAATTCAGTCGAAGTGAGAAGCACAGTACCTCAATGGAATCCAAGTTACTAGGAGAGAAACGCTTACACAAAGTCTTTCGGAGGGTCGGCTGCAGAGATCTTAGGGAATTTTGATGAAATGCAACTCAGCCAAACCGGCAAACCAGAGGCTGGGCAAATACTCACATTATCGTACACCAAGGACATTCCTAAGATGACTGCAACAGCATGATGCTGGAGTAGCCTACAGACCTACTAACACTGCGAAGAAAAAAATCGTTCAGCTGTAGCACACTTTCGGTGCCTAACTGCCACGCCACCAGAAGGAAGCACGAGGGCTGGGATACTGCTAGGCTGCCAAAGCTTAGACAGGGGAAGTCGAGAGGCAGAGGTTGGGTTCGAACCACGGACCTTCCGGTCAGTAAATTCACGCTCCAACCACTGGTCCATCTCGCGAAGAACACCATTGAAACCAAAAATGAAAAGTTGATACAGTGGAGTAAGCTAATATCACGTACAACACTGAGTGCACGAATTGTGACAGCCATATCGTGGAAAAAACGGGCAGGAAGATACTGACTAGATTAACCAAACGCATGCTTGTTTCTAAGACAATTAATTCTCACTGTTAACCGTAAACGAAGAACAGAAGTTTCACAAGTGCAACTAGAACAATGTTAACGTACCCCGCTAAACAGGAGCAACGAAGGAATCCGACCATTTGAACCATTCATACTCCACCAATAAAACAAGCACAAAAAATTGACCTTAAATAGACTTAAATACAAAAAAGCCCGGAATCATCAAGTTTTGAGCGGCACGAGGAAACAAAGACGAAACCAACAGGCCAAATTCGAAGAATAAATTAATTAAACCGGAATGTCAAACTTCTAACAATCGGGCAGAATAAGGACCAGCAAACCAAAAAGTCCAAAGCCGGGAACGATCAACGCAGAAGCTGTGAAAATAAACTGATCAGTCGAAAAAAATAAGATGATCATTGAGGATACAGGATATGAAAGGTGGACGAAAGACCAGTCAAACAGCAGGATGCAGGTCGAAGAGCATCACAAATAGGAAGTCAACCGAGAGTAACATAGGAAGGATGAGTAAACAGGGTTGTGTCCGATAAACCAATCAGGAGCAAGAAGGACAAGACACAACGCAGCGCAAACCATAAACCAATGAAACTAGGAGTAATAAAGAAAAGAGACCCAGCTAGGTTCCAGGTGAGTCACCCGTCAAAACCAAATTGGTATGCAAACCACTAGAATAACGAGTAAGCTACTTTTCAGGCAACAATTCGCTTTATAGTGATGAGGTACTCTTTGGAAACCACAGAGACGCAGGCAGGAAGAGAGAGAATACCCACCCATCAGCGCAATGACGACATGTTACCGAAACATCTGCAAGCCAGTTGTCAAACCTTGCGAATAGTTCAACGGCCACCTGAACAAAAACCATTTAAGGCACGCCAGCCGTCGTTATTCCGGCAAACTGCTATCTTCACAGGGTTTTATCAGGTCCTCTGCAGAAATCAGTGCACAAAATGGCCGCACATTTTCCACCTATTGAACAAAAAAACATTGTTCCATTAACGGTTTACTGTGAGGTCATTCCAAAATGGAGCACATTTTGATCCTATTTATCCATCCTCCTTCAAACTGCCTCATCGTGAACAATAACTGGAATAAGCTGCTTTGGAAAATAAAGGAAATGCAACGGTGACCCAAGTTAACCTGTGTGAAAGATCAACTTGCTAGAAATACTCAGATGCCGGCACGTGCGTATGGATTGATACCTTACGCACATTTTTGAGAAGCATTTTATTAAGGTTCCGGTATGAGTAAAAATCCCTCTGTTCTCTTCAGAATGAAAAGTCCAAGCACATCGCCATTAAATGTAACCGAGTGGTTTGTCTGAATCATTCAGTTAAGGTGAAATTAATATGTGAGCGTTACCTTGGTGTCTTTTGTAATCCCTTTCAACACCTAATTCTGATGGTTTAACTCTCAGTGACTCACACTTCAACCTCCTGAACAACTGTTCACATGACTGGCAGCTAAGTTACATTCCAGCATAGTTAGACATTCTTTTGGAAACCAAGACCATTCTGCTCTAGAGTTCAAACAAATCACTTGCTTTTGATATGCTTTGTAAGAGTGGGGAGAATTAGTGTCTGTTTTAAGGCTCGTTTCCCCAAATTTCACCTTATTCTCAGACACCATGTTCTTCTGCTGCTTTAATATGCTTCAACGTTACCAGCCAACCAGCACAGCTAACATGTCATCTATACGGTTTCAAAAATTAAGTTCATGACCTTTGGGTAACGAAAACTTCTCTCACGATAGTGTTAGTTTAAAGAGATACTCTTGGAGAGCTAGTTTTAAATCTTTTCTCAAGGCTAAACATAAGGTTGGATTTTCTTGCACATCTAATCCTTTCTGACGGAATAGAAGTGGTATCCTTCCTTGAGGGTCTCCTTTGGGCATTTATTGGTTTAAATGTCACCATATGAACTGGCACATAAAGTGCTTGGTCACTTACAATAGTCAGTGAGATCAAGTGTAAATACATCACATTTGATGCTATCTTGACCACAGAGATTTGCACTCATTAGCACGCCATCAGTACACGTACGTAAAAGATATTTGGAGATATGCTTTTTCTTCCCTTCTGTATTTTAGGTGGCACGGGAAAAAATACGAATCGTTATGGTTCTGTCGGAGTGATTTTATCGGACAAATTATTGACTAGTTGAAGAATAAGAATCAATTTAATGAAAGTTTGGTAGAGCGATCAGTTGTCTATGAACTGCGGAGCTAGTTCAATGAGCAGCAAGTGGGATTATCGGATAGAATGTCTAGTCGCGAAAAGCTCCGGATGGTAGGACTAGCTTGTCACTCAGTCGCTGTGGCGTGTAAGACGTATAATAGACAGTTGAAAATCATTTTGCTCAGTCGTTTAACCTAAGCGAAGCAAGCTTTTCCTTCTTTTAATATGTTACTGATAGGATTGAGGGAACTTGCCGAATGTCGTGTTTTGTCCCGATATATACAGTTTCGGAACTCCAATAAATCTTCTATCTCCCCAGTTTATTACTGAGAGAACTGTATTCCAAAAATATTTTTAAATGGCGCGTCCACATTAGACTATGTCTTTTCTAATACCCATCAAGTATTTGTATTGGAATTCGACACGCGATTTTTTGGCTGCCTGTTGCACGCGCCTCCACCCACTCGTAGATGTGGCAAATGAATGGGATGTGAAGCGTGTTCCAAATAGCTGGGACTACAGATTGCTAGTCGAACCATCTTTAAAACAATTGGTCTTCGTATATAGCTTGATATTTGCTAGCCAAATGGGTTTGGAATTTTAATAGATTTCGTGAAGAAATTTGTGACCTAAGTGCAGAAAACCTGGTCACACAATACCTTCCGGTCTTAGGTTGGCCTTATTGCGTGGATTGTGTTGGCAGTTGACAATTGCACAGACAAATAGTACTTTTGCGACAGGAATTCGTCAATTAACTCAGATATTAAAGAAGGTTAAATGAAAATGTGCACAAAAACAACCAACACAAGACAACCAAGAAGATAAAACTCAAAGTTGTTCTCACAGATACCATTATCTGAAAATGCAACTGGTCCTTATGTTGTCCGTTTGCGGTATATAATTTAACCTCACTGGAAAAAGTTTATGTTTTCTTAGTCAAGACAAATATAAAACTGAAAATAGGACGGGTACCTTGAAGCTTACCGGCTATTGGTGTTGAAATGTACAAAACATGCAGGCTGTACAAAACCAGGAAATTGTGCCACTTACGGGCGACTTAAACATATAAAATTTAGACTAATGTCAAATAGAGGGGATGCTGATTTGAACCTGATTAGGGCAGTTTACTTCCGATGTAACCACAAGTTATGTTCAAAAGGTTTCCATCGCTATATGAGCTCATTTCTAATCTAACTTTATGTACAGCTTTAAAGCAATTTCACTGACGTGACTGTCAAAAGTTTCACAGAAGGGTACTGAATGAAGTCAATTTATTATTTCCGGGCACCAAACCTGTATGCTTTTTCACCATTTAATGGGTCACCTGTCGACTTATTTGCCTACTCATTCAGATCTTCGACAACCATCAACAACTCATCACATACAGCAAGGTTTTTTAATGCCCCTATGTATTTTAGCGGAATGTTTGTTCGATCGTCATTTTCATCGTATCAGTTGAATTCTCCTTTGGCACACCTCTTACATGTGAGCACTTTCCAAAAAGCAGTGAGTGGGGCTACCCTTTCCAAATAATACCGGAATGTTTTGAACCTATTAATGTACATACATCTACATGGCACTTGTCTGGGTTGCTCCTTATAGTCACCTGGGTTATTTGCGTTGTGCTAATGGAACGGATATGGCCAGGATCACTGAAAGTGTTCAAAATAAAACCCAACAGAAAATACTTTCGAGTTGTTTATCGTCACCAATTTCATTCGTTTAGTTCTTCAATTCGAATGTTCAAGTTATACTAAACTCGAAGTTTTTATACAAATTACCAGAGGTAATACTTTTCCTTTGACTAAGACAGCTGGGCATCCCTCAAAAGCCTATGGACTGTATATTTTAGGGGTCAGTGAGAAATTTCTAGGAGGTTTACACATCACTCTCGTTTGAATAATCCTCCCCCTGTCCCGGAGAGTTTCTTCTACTGGGCATGGTATTACTGTGCCGGAATCAGGATTCCAGATAAGTGGCATGCAAGGCGAGCCTGTTACTACTATCTTGCAATAGCATCAAGCTTGTGCTCTGCCTGCCACTTGTCCGAATATATAAATTCGGTAAAGCCATGTAAATATACTCCTGTTGCTTTATAATGACATCAAAGTTCTATTGCACCATTTGTTCTCATTTGCGCGTTTGAACCTGAGTGATTACTACAGGGAGGGACCAAACAAACACAAGTGACATGGATACAAGGAAAATCCTTTCGTTGTCCATTAAAAACTTACAATACCGACTTGTCATTGTAATTAAATGTTAATTCTTACCCTACATTTAATGTCTTCGATAGGTTTTCAGGACTTTAAATATTTGAAAATCAACATTACTTACTACCGTCAGCTAGTCACTCCACCAGGAGGACATTGCCGTCCACTTGACCTGCACAATTTACACTTCTTGTTTGAGGACATGAGTGTAAACGTTGTCTTACAGCTCAAAGATCGTCATGCAAGTCCCAGTGCCATTGAAGTTATGGCTACACTACTGAATATGCTTCGTTTTATCTTTTGGATGGGGATTGCTTACTGAGGGATCACTTCGCAACCTATGCAAACATTGGATCGGCGTTTCCGGTACACTCGACTTTCAGGGATTGAAACAGATGTAGCCTGATAGAAAGTTCATCAGTGGTATCAGCTTTTCACTTGTAGATTACAACGACAATCGTGTTAGAAAAGTTCATAAGCTTCGTGAGGTTTTGGGACTAATATCTCCATAGCTTCCTTCATTCATTTCTAGTTTCGTTCTTAGAGGCAGCGTACAAATTGTACTCTTTTTTAACTTCGCAGTTTCCAGTCCACAAAATTTGGATTCGCAAATAAAAAATCCATCTTGCTCAGCAGTACAATTTAAGCCTCTGTAGCAAATATTCTTACTAAAATTCCTGGATTAATTATCGACTGTATCAAAGCATAGAAGTTTTCCTGTTGCAGGACGTTGTTGTACAGCATTTCACGTTCCAATATTTATAGCTTTGTTCACTATCATTGTTGCAAACTGTTCTGTGCTGCACACTAAGGGTAGGATGTGCTCGTCAACTTGCTTCTATAGCTGTTTGGCTGTGCTTCGTTTGAGCTGGGAAACTGCTAATAAAATGCTGCCATCTTAGCACGGTTCAAATGCAAAGCGGAGCAATTATAACTCTGCGGAAACGCTGCCTTCGGCTCTTTAGTGTTAGTTTCCAAGGCACGGTTTTCCTTTGACTTGGAATTGTCTCTCGCTTACGTAATAAGGAGAGCCGTTTAACGTCAGACAAAGTATCATTCGCACTGATACGTCAGACTGTTCTGCGTGAGTGCCTCCAGCGTAGTAGACCGTGTATCGCGTTCGCCGCTTCTACTCATAACACTTGAGGATATTTTTGGAAACAGTTGCTTCGATGTGCATTCGTTGGGAAACCTGCTGACAACTTTCGATTCTGCAACCCGTGTGCTGAAATTAAGGTAGTTATTCGGCTGTTTGAGAATAATGAGAAGTAACAATGTCCTGGCTTTGTTAGCACTTTCGGTAGACGCAATTAACCGCGTTTATTTAATTGGGAAGGAATGCATCAAATTACTGAGGGCAGGTGAATAAAACAAGCAAACAGGGGACAAGTAGTGCATTTTGGAGTCTCTTTGTTACTCGTCAGTTTTGAGGCAAGCGGTGTTGAAATCTGATGGAATTAGCAGCTGAACGCTCAGAATATCTACTTGAGTACTTCCACTGTGTGCATATTTCGATAGTGCGCTCAGAGAACGGTGTGGTGTTTAGTCAGTCCAGTTGTTTCTAGCAGTTGAGGTTTTGAAAACCAAGGGAACTTCAAGTGGATGGGCGACACTAGGTGCACGTTTGTATGAGATTTCATTATGTCCGTCCCCGAATTCGCTGAAAACTGGTGGTGCTTGTTGGTAGCTGAATAGGTTCGGAATATTTTCACGCATTCCTACTGGATGGTGTTCCTTCATTGTGGACACAAACGCGCAGAATCCAAGAGGGACAGCGGATAAAAACTACCTTTAACATAAGAGACCCAGGGAGAATTATTATTGAAGGACAACGATAATTTTGCTTGTGGCATGTTTTTCTGTATTACGTCAGGTTCCTCGTTTTTGGTCATTGCCTCAAGTGAGTTGATTTAATGACGAAATACATTCATTTTCAAGTTGGCTTGGTGGCAACAAGATACTCAGTCGCTAAAATGCTTGTCAAGCACGTCACACCATCAGTCGAGCTTGTTTTATATACTGGTTACTTGAGAAAGTGCTAAACGAGAAAAAGTGCAGCAACTGCGCTGAACTGGCTAAATACATCGAACACGTCACAGTGGCAGCACGGGATTTTGGGATAAGCGATGGTCACCGGAGAACAATTGGTTGTTGTTGGTGGTTGTGGAATCTGTAGAATTCACATTCACGTAGATCTGCTTTGAGCAGTTTTTGTCCTATGCTGCTATTCTTGTGAGTACACACAAAAGGGGGCAGCACTGAACTCGAGTTTCGTCCTTATTAGACTTCATCAGCAGTGCATATCCGTGGTCGTGCAGGGGGTTTGAACTCCGGATATCTCACACGCGAGGCGAGCTTTTTATGACTACTCCAACAATGAACACTGAATGCATTTGAATCCCACGTCTGAACAGTGCTCACGCTTGAGTCTGATGCCTCGAAAGACGACCCAGTAGCTGTCCTCGTTGTGTCCATTGACTGACCCACATGTCAGGACTTTCCAGTCAGGTAGTACCACGGAAACTTAAAAACTTGCTGGACAATGGCTTGTACCAAATACAGTTTTCACTCAGGCACATTTGCATCTACCTTTATTAAGAGCAAACGAGAAAAAGGCATTTCGGCGGAAGAAGAAGAGGAGACAGCTCTAAATTTTTCGTTATTTTCAATAGATGGCCCACAAGCGTCAATTCAGATGGGTACAACTAAACACTTGAACCCCACGGTGCATTCTGAGGCTCTCCTGTTTGGCCGCACCACTCAGAAGAGGCATCCCGTCTATACACATACGGCTAACTAGGTCCGTACAACGATGGTCACAGATGGCTACCTCTAGCACCATTGTAGGGAAGTTAGTGTGGGTCTTATACAGATGGATACGCGAAATACACATAAATAGAACAGATTCAGAAGCCTCTTATCAAAACTCACAGCAGTAAACTAAAATACGATACTAGGTATTGAGGTCGCAGTGAAAACATTGGAGAGCCTGGCAACCAAACCAGAGTCTTCCCCTTTGGAACCCCTAAGTTTAGGGTGGTGAAGACAGGTGAAGAGTTGGTGCTCACAGCTCATGCACCATGTCGTCAGGTGGCCCACACCACTAATGAGACACATTGTAGGCAAAGATGGGAACAGCCTAGCAGTTGAACTCAGTGGTGTTCGCGGCTGCTAGAGGGCCACATTATCAGACGAAACTCCGAATGCATCGCCATGGTAGCTAACCATGCTTCATCTTGGTTAGGTCCGCAAGATGATGATCACTGGAAGTCACTTCTAACACCCTCGTGGGCTTAGTACGTTGAATTTCCAGGTAGGTTTCGATCTGTACGGATTTCATTTCAGAATAAACCACATTTGGTATGCCACTGTTTAACATGCCTAACCTTGGCGGACATTAAGTAGGCGGATACACTTTGAAAATTAACTTAACTTTTGGGTTAAAAGCCGTAACGCATAGTTCCTTGCAGAGATCCCATTGTCTCTTGGGCTAGTATAGTGAACCTGAAATTGCATTCGCATTTATTAATTCAGTGGTCCTAGTCCAGAACCTTGCGGTGGCTACGCCTTTATTAAATGACACGGAAATAAATGTCTAAATTTCATTGGAAAGCGCTTAATTTGAGAATATCATCTCTGTAACCATTAAACAGGACAATTCTTCACACTTTACTCATGATGACAAACAACCCTGAAGACTTGTTAAACCGTACTTTCGGGCTATTCAGAGCCAGCGCTGGGAACTGTGTGCAACCGGCCGACTGTTGAAATAAAACCACAATCACATTAGGTCTCTACGTGGGGGTCATTTGTACATGCCAGTGCAGCTACTGGAGATCAAGCTTGCGCATTCACAGCTTAAAAGCATACTGGTTAGAGCCGTCTTAATGGAATGACAAGACATATGCACAACTCTTCAGCCGTGCACCTATCCGCAACGGTCCTACCTTTCAATGAATATTCCCTTAGTGTTGGCGTTTGCAGGACGCTTTGGTACGAATGACCTAAGCTTAACTCCCAAACATATCGGGCTCGTTGTTGCTCTCGAGGCAATTTGCCACCAGTTTACTTTCTGGGTTAAAGGAACCATCGCATTCAGCAACTTATCCGTTCTTAATCATCCGTGAAGGCCACATGGGTATGGACGATAAACATGAACGCCCTTTCGAACTCGCTGTTGGATACCCCGGTTTGCTCATCATCACATATTACGCCAGGCAGATTCAGTAAGGCCTGGCATTGCAGAAAAATAAGACTAGAAATAAAAATAAAAAAGGATCCTAAGAATGCGCAACAAATTTCCGCAACTCCGTTACAGAACAAAAAAAACTGACGAACTAAGATGTTTGACTTATGTAAGTTGTTATATTTGTGATGAAGGAAACTACTCACAAGGTTGCTGAAAACTCTTATATATTTATGTTACCGTGGAGGATTTCCGGGGTTCGGTATGGATTTTCAGCGTTCGCTAGGTAGATATTATCTTGTGTATGCACGAATAAAATCAGCCTTCAAAAACACAAGTAGGATAGTTGTCCTAGGATGGAGTGTCTAGGACAGGGTGCAAAGAATACTCAGCCACTCAAAATATTAGCGGAGACGTTGGTCAATCAACATTCAAAACACCCTTCTTAGTGGAAAAAACCTACGCGAACGCTGGATACTATGAAACAAGGATTATTAACATTAGTCTGAACTGTTGCCCAACTGCCACTCAGATCCTGAAGCTGTTGTTCTGGTCCACAGTTTAACTGCTAGTTACTTTTTTTAAAGTGACGTGCTGACTGATTTGCCTCACTATTTTAGCCTACAAAGTAAGTGGGGTTACGGTAATTCGTCAATATTAACTCAGGCTGTCACTGATGCACGTTTTTCAGCATACGATAATGGATAGTTGCGGTGGGGCTAGTGTCTAGCGAAAGCATTTTATTTCAGTTCAACAAAACATCACCAAATTTATCATTCCACTAGAGAGAAAATGGTCACAAAAGAATGCAACTAACACGCAAAGCGGTCATCGAAGATTTCTCCTCGTACAAACGAACAGTTATTTGGAAATGAACTTTAGTCGAAACTGTCATTTATAGTAATCCTCAAGTACGATGTAAGATTAATGAAGTATAGGCCCACTTGGTGCGTACCAATAAGGGAGAACCGGTAATGGGATGTCTAGCGTTTATATTGAGCTTATTAGTAGTGTCACCTGGAGGTTTTCTCTTGTTGTCAACTAACTGAGATCAGATGGTCAGATAGGTTTGTCACGCAGCGACGGATTCTTTTGGACGCATCCGGCACACGTTGAGACATGCAGTATGTGTTTGCTCTCTACTCTAGCTCGTTGGGTTTCATAACACGTACTGGTTGACTGCCTAACCAATGATACGAACAGAACCGTAACTATCGACCGCTGCAGCCACGAACCAATTAGCCTTCCCCACCCTATAGTTTAGCGAAATGTTGGTTATCATCGATATATTCCTGCTTCTCATATGTTGACGATAAAGCATACGAGTTTTTCATTATCACCCGAAGCACGGACCCATTGCCATGAACTGCCTGCTGACTTATCGGGCCACATATTGGATCCAGATTTGAAGAAGGCACATGACAGACACCTAGTCCCAGTAAATATAACTTTAGATACGCTAATTTCGAAATTCATTTCCAATCTCAGCACCAAAAACCTCAGCTTGGCGGGTAATCTATTCGTTAGGCAGTCGAGGTAGTAAGCTAAGTAAGTTTTCTTAAACAGTGCAAAACATGATTTTGTCCAAACAGCCTGATGTTCCTGACATTCCCTGGTTTGAGATGTATAAAATGTGCACCGAATTTGGTTTTGGTGCAACATACCCCTCTTGCGCCATGGGCTGTCCAAGATGTATGTGACAGATTTTAGTACCGTAAACCCTGTCGGGACAACTCTTACAAAAAGTTTGACTGCGTCTCAAGATGAATAAGAAAAAACTGCTAGGTCTACGGTGGGGCGGGATTGAAACTGTAACTCTCTTTCCGCCATTAGTCTTTAGAAGAACATTTCCTATTATCACACCCGCAGTTCCGTGAAAACGGCAATCTTTGTTTCTACCTGGAAAACATCTACAACTACTACTGTATTCACTTAGCATTTATGAAAGAATCCTTTTATTGTTCCGAAAGTTGTGCGAAATAAACCCCACCCAGAAAGTGAATAAATGGTCCCCAAATGTAGCTATGTGTAAACGACGCAAACCGGCAATTATTATGCACTGTGTACAACAACTGAAGTGCGGAAAACACCTGAAAAGCCACTTAGGAATGATGGTAGTATGTAACAGAAGAATGAAACCTGATATTGTGAAAACTGCTGGGTTATCTGGCCAATAGTATAGAAAGTTCTGAAACTTGGTCATACTGTTGACCGATAGCGATGCGGGTTCGAGAAATAGTTCTGGAACCAATCAAAAGGGTTCTTTACTGAAATACGAACTCCGAATTCGATCATCCAATTAGCAACGCTCACTTGTTTCTGTCACTAAGACAGTTTAAAGTGATCGATGACTTCGAACAAATGCACACTGATCGAACTCAAAGCTGCATAGCTAATTACGTGACGGAGAATCAAGAACGAACCGATTTACACATCCAGTGGAAGATGGAAGGGCGATGAATAATGCTGCAGTAATGCAAAAAGGCCAATGGTTTTTACAAATAAACTCCCAGTAGTGAAGCAAGTCGTTTTTCATCAATTTCTGTGAACACAATAGAAAAAGATGGTTCCCTGGACCTGGAAAGTGTCCCCATGGGAAGAATTTCCGGTCATGAGGTAAAGTCCCACTTATGAAAAACATATGTAAATCATCTCCGTCGGTCTACGCTCGTCTTCCAAAAACTCATTTTTCACGATTGTAGACCAACGTGGAAGTCCGTAGTTAACAATAGTGGCACAGCTTACGGGTTACATAAGATACGGAACGGAACAGAAGTGGCCGTCCTGCAAGTCAAGGCGTACGAAGTAAAACTCCAACGATGGTATTTTCGTATCAACACTGGAAGTTCTACAACACATTTTTGCACTGCCAAAACCTACTGGAGCAAACTACATCGGAAGTTCTGGTGTTGCTGGATGCTAATGTCAAGATGTTCCTTTCCATAACATGGGCGAAAATAGAACTTGTGGCTACAGGTTTCATGACCAACCGTTCCGTGGCCTAATTTCATCTGCATGCACGTTGTGAACCATGTATACATGAGGACGTGAACACCAAAGGTGACTTCATATCATGAGATCTAGTCAGAGAGCAGCGGCCAGAGGTCATATCTTGTTGTTTTGCTCCATCGGTTGAAGAATTTGTGACCAGTGGGGTGTGGGAATACGCCCGAAGAACAGAACAAATTCACCAGGATTCACCATACATTACATGTCCGCTTCAACTAAGCAAGCTAGACGTACGGAACGACGCACGTTGTTACGCACTGTCAGGGAATTGGAACTCAACGCCTTACAATTTAGAGTGAGAAATCAAGCAACGATATTTCCCCATGGCTAGATATCTGGAATTTTCCAAGTGGTGCCTTCTTTCTATGTTAGTGCAACTCAAATTTGATGGCTAAACTTACCAGCCAGACAGCAAACACAGAGTAGGGTCACCTTATCCGCATGACTTTTCTCAATCGTTCCGCGGAGAGTTAACCAAAGAATTATTATCAGGAGCTTTTGCTTAGAGTTCACGAATGCTGGTCACCCCAAGCTGCTTTTGAAATTTCATCCTACTCAAGTTACCGGTGCCAGATAAACACAGAGTACAACTCCGGATACTGAAATAAAACAAGACAAAATATTTTTGCATCCTCACTTAGCTAGCAACTATAGTACAAACCTGAAGAAAAGACAGCCTAGTTAGTTTTGATGTTGTGAGGAGTTTTGCGAATGGCCTCTGGAACAGAGTATAGAACGCTATCATGAATCATTTCCTTCCTGGCGCTTCCTTTGCCACCATGGTGGGAAACCTTAGGACGACTGTTACGAGTACTTTGTGGGACAAATATCGTAGGGTTGTGGTCATTGTCTACTGAAGTAGGTATGCACGTAAGTTCTGATTCCGGTTATATGATGGCAACTTCTTGCTGACACGGTGGAGCAGCTGACGTAGCATATAAACCAGTCTCACAAATCTGTCAAAAGTACGGCCCTTTTGGCAACGGAAATGTCGGTGCATTTGAGGAATAGTTCACCTGAGGGTTTGCTCTTGCATTTGACCAAAAACTAGGTTATTATGTAACGCGGTTTCATTGGAACTCTTCTGGTGGACTAGATTCTTATTATTTGTTTCCTTTGAATATTTTGTAGTCGGCAGGTATATTATTAATAATGAAGCTTCATGAGTACACTTCAGTTAAAATAGCCTTATGTACCAGGGCATTGATTCCCAGAGAATGAGTTATATGCTAAGTTTCAGATTTAACAATATGTTGGCAGAATAAAAGTAGGAAGAGGGCATGCGAAGCGCAATCTAACATATACATTTCATCTAGCTAAAGGTCGTAGATTCAGTACAGACATACCACCACGGAGGTATCCCACCAAGTTGGTAAAGACGGTGTACTGAAACATCACGGTAATGGCTCACCGTCCATTCTGCACACAAATTTGTCGACGACATCCATGCTTATTTCACTGTATTTTGAAGTGTACCTAGGTGGTCTAAAAATTAGAGGGCAGTCATTTTCGAGCGGTAAGCGGAACAAGTGCCAGGAACAGCAAATCTAGCTGCAGAATCACACCTCAAGATAGTTGTGTGAAATACAGGTAACATGGGGAGCCTTAGAGCACAGAATGTGATTTGCAATGCTCTCGCGAGTGAGGTTAACATAAGGGGAGCATCCAGGGTCGTTTGCGATAGTTATCTCGGCTACTTAACCACTGAATCCTTTGAAGTGTCGATTGTGTTGTTTGAGAAAATGAAAGGTTAATGAGACGTCCGTTAAGTTACTTTCCATGAGTGGAGGTAGTTTCTTTCGCCTGGAAACCATCCTGAAACTACTCTGTTAGAGTATTAAACTTGTTCATCAGACTCACGTGAGCTTCAGGGCCATTTAGCTCAGCACCACATCATTGGTACACTTACACTTCATCAAAATGGACGATATACAAGACAATGTCAGACAAGCTTAATTTAGGGGTGAATCGACACTTATTACTGTCTAGATTCATGACGGCTCATTGTTGTCACACGACCCGGCAAACCACTATAATTATTTCGGCTTAAATTACCTCGGGAATGGAGCACAGTGTGATCTGATGTTAGGGAGTGGTGGTTTGGCAAACTAATGTTTGGAAACATTGCACATTAGTTCCCAATCTGCCTTAAAACCCAAATAGCTAAAATCTTCATTCATTTTCACCCATTGTCACCTCGAAACAAAAGAGATACGAGAAAGATGAGACAAATGTAGGACCCAAGAGTAGTATGAATCTTATTTGAAGTTATAGAATAGACAGGTCATTATGGCCGGGAAATCCACGTTTGGGCTGCATTTCTTTTTACCTCATGAACTAATTTGTCTGTTCTAAACAAAAGAAAGCAGATATGTTGAAACTGCTTGCTTCACCAACAGTGCGTGTACGAAAAATCAGTGATTTTGAACGTGCTTGTCTGTAGAATCTGTCCACTGTCAATTTATTGACTTGTTAGCTGGACTCAGACAGAAAACAGAAACGGAGATATTAATGTGGTGAAGAGATATCCCAACATTTCAACAGGTTGGTACTTATTCACAGCTCACCAAATAAAAGTTTGTTGTGCATTGCTAAATATTCCAACCGAATCCAAAGTTTTACATTTTAGACAACTAATTAAGCAAAACCGGATATGTGCATAAGAGCCGAAGTATGGAAGATATTTAATTCTGTTAGAAACACCTACTGTGTTTGTGACGGTCGACTTGCTGGTCCGGGAAAATGGCGAAAAGCATTGCTGTTTTTATTTTCTTCTTGGGGATAAATTCGGCATTTCTAGAATAGAGAATGTTTTTGTACAGATATGAGGATTTTGTGTCCCTAAGTGAAGACGAAAAAAGCAATCTTGCGCTCAAAAATATCCTGTTGATACGAATTCCAGTGTGCTGTTTTTTACCGATATATTTTCGTTCAGTGGAGCAGTACCGGAATAGATAGGCGCCCTTCTGATGAGCCTCATAGTGCTGACCAATGAAAGGTCAGTTGTGATAGCTATACTGACTCTAAAAATGAAGAACTGCTCACTTGTAGTGCGTATGCGAATTCTGTCCGTGTTTCGTCAAGAAACTTCAGCATGGCCAGTTCTGAGTTCATTTTATTAGTAATCCTAATCAACGGACCCTTCTGTTAGCAGGATATTTATAACGCGAGGCAGCCTTCTGCACGTGCTGTCGGGGAATCGGTCTGGTGTAGAAAATTGCTCAACGTTTCATACTTGTAACTCTTGGGTAGGTAAAGAAGATAATGTTGAGTACCTTTCAGATTATCCCAGACAAACTACTTGACCCAACTCTTAATATAGTACATTAACCCAATTTGGGTGCATTTACCTTGCCGGAAATTCAGTTGATAATGCTATGTCCTTGGGTATAACTTTTATTTTTTTCCCTAATTTTGGTAGCGTGGAGTGATGTATTGGATATTGTGACTTCAAAGCTTTGGCATACCATCTAGCCAGCTTTTTAGTGAGCTGTGTTTGTGAGTTGTTTTGTGATTTAGGTCTCTCCAAGTCGCAGGCGGTGTACATTTTAGAGTACTGGGTTTGTCAGATGTCAGGTGTCAGGTATGCTTACATGTTTGTGTACATATAGGCATCAATAACAGGTTTCATCATGTTACGCTTTGTAGTGGGTCGCCTAAACACATATTCACGTGTTCATCCGAAGGGGACAGCTCTCGGAGATGCTTCACGCCGACTGGAAACCACTGGCCTCGGAAAATATTCTCTGTCGCCTTGCAATGTGGATACAGACAGCCTATTCGTTTCTCAGTCGCTTCATGAAGAAGAAGATAAAACAACGATTGTTCATGGTCCAAAGGAAGGAGGTTCCTTCTGAGGTACGTTACCTAGGGCCACGAATGACTCATTTGTTCGACAGATGAACGTTTCGTGTAGAGCTATTGGGAGCGTAATTAATGACAAACGACTACTGATGAGTTTTGTTCAGAGAGCTGTAAACTACAAGTGTCATCTCCGCAGTGACCACAACTAAGCAGATTTCAACCAGATGATCCAGAAAGAAACAGGGACTATGGGCTGCGGGGACCGACGGTCTGTACAAAATCATTGAAGTTCGCTTCTGGGCCTAATGAACGGTCTTTTTAATGCTCCGGAAGTTTGTTTTGAGGGCCTATTTACTCGCTGCAAAGTGAGTCCGAAGTTGTGCTGGGTTGTATGCTTTTTATTTTCCTATATTTGTGATGCACACAATGCACTGCAAGAAACTATTGACAGATTTATTGAAGGGCCTCCCTGTTTCATAGCCAGGTATAAAGGTTAATGCCGGTTGAAATGCGGTGTATTGTGAATTCCTCTTGAGGAGAACTTTGGAGGTTGATGATGTATCGCCAGTAAATCCAGAAAATCTAGGAACCGCGTCATCCAGCTTTTGAGTGGGTGTATTAGTGGCAACAAACTTCCACCTTTGAGCATCCGAAGCCAAAATACTTCCGATTGGATGATCTGGATCTTTTTTGCTTAGAAGATCATTCAAAATACTGTTGGATGACATCTGTAGATTTAGGAAATCGGTTGTCTCAAAGATGGCGGGTCATTGTGGAAACATCTTCTTTTCAATGGACAGAACCCAATGTCATCAAGTGCGCGTGAAGCACTGCAACGTGTGCATCATTTACCTTTCTGAAAACCGTATTTCGTGAATGCAGCCCGTAGATCAAAAGGTCATTTTGGTTTGAAATATATATTCGGAAGCCTCTGGAGAGCTTTAAGATGCTGCATGAGGAATCATTGGTTGTTTTCGTGTTTGCCTGCAATGTTTATATTCTAAAGGTTGGCTTGATCATAAGGATTGCTTGAAATTGAGTGCCTTGCGAGAATCCAGCCTGAAGTTAGACTCTACGGAGCAGTGCTCTGAGTCTGCTGATTTCATGTTATTGAAGGATTCCGACAAACATATCCAATGTGATAACTGTTTAGGTCAAGAGGCATTGAAGCACACAGACATGGATATTTGCAAGATAGGTCTCAGTAAAGATGACAAACCTTACCACGTTTTTTAGGATTTAGGAAATATATGGAGCAGAATCACTGTGCATTCCGTATCACAGCCAAATTCTGATGACGTTAGATGGAAAGGGGAAAGTAACGACATTACCTCTGAAGTAGCAGACAGAATCACCAGTCAAATGAAGCGCTTTCCTTTCTCTCACCACTTACTCTTGGAAAGTTTATTTGTTTGTGTAATTAAAACAAGTTCTGCCACGACAAGAAATACTGAAAGAGAAAAAATAACTTTTCGAGGAAACCAAGATAATCCTGTGCAGTTTAGCGCATTAAATCTATTTCGTCGCTTTCTCAACACAGCGCCATTTAATGGCAAGGGGAGACGTAAAGTTTAATCCTAGAGTTGATATGGATAAACCTGACAAACTCTGATTTAACAATCAAAAAAACTACTTTCCTACAGATGCGTCATCGTAGTAACACTGGACGAAGTTCCTCTGAACCCACCTTGTATTTCGTCTTGTACTACAGTTCTGGTCACACAGGTCAGTGATCGTGATCTCAACAAGACCTTAAATGGGGAGGCCCTGATACGAAACACTGACCATAGTCATTATGCCACTCAAACGAATAAGTTCACCCATTGCTTATTTGAACATATTGATTTTATCATCCCAGGCTGCGGTTTTGTCACTTACTAGCAACAGGCATTATGTGGAACGCAAGCGGTCTGCTTCACTAGTTCTAGACACTTCGACCTGCATGTTTCACTTGCCGATTTCCTCGATTTCGTTGATTTCATAAGATGCTTGACGTGCACGTGTCACAATATCCAACTGCATTGATTTGTCAAATATTGGAAAATGAACGACAAGTAGAACTATAATCGTTCCGTGGCAAGAAAGGCCGGTGAAAGCAATAGTGGACTAATCATTGGGTTTTGGAGATGTGTTGTGGGCAGCCACTACTTACGGTTGACGTAAAAAAACAATCCTGAAGTCTGTCGAACAAAATCAGATCCCTGACAATGTATGAGGTCATCACTGAGACACCAATATATTTCAATAGGTTTTCAGCAACTAATTTGACTTTCATGTTTGTAAATGTAAATTTTTCTTTTCTTCTGGAGCTGCACTCCAAGTTAAATTAACCCACCAGCACCGGCTTTCCACAGAGGTTATGAGCAGACGGTAAATAATGCAAAGGACCCAGTTATGTAACGCCTGAAATTTCAAAGCGAAAGAGAGATTGCCAAGTATATGATAGCTTCACTAAGAAGTCTCGGTGCGCATACTTCCTGACTGCAAACTGAGTTTCACTTGGCACGAATCAAAAATTTCAACCTTCCTAGACTGTGCAGTTAACAACAACACTCTTCGAGTAAACTAGTGCCCTACTGGAATCAGTAATCCATCTGTCACAGGTATTCTCCAAATTTGTGTCCCTTTCCAAAAATGAGGTGTCGAGAGAGCCTCACACCAATAAGATTGAGCTGGTGCAACCAGAAATCATGTTTGAGAACATTTGATCTTCTCCACTGTTATGAACACGGACCAAACTCATAAGAATCCTATCCATAAAACATAAGATATAAGTTTTCCAAGAAGTCCTTGGCATTAGTAGGCGCCCTATTGGAGTGAACAAAATAGCGAAACGAAACACTGTTAGAGAGCTACAAACCATACTGGACTAAGTTGAGATCAAAACAATGAAGCGGTAAACTAACAGACCCATTTACGATCCCTCAAAACCTAACAAATATTAGGATCTAGTAGATTTTAGTGTGCACATCCCACTGTAAAATATCTGAGAGTTTAGAGACCTGTGAAATCTAGACCATTTTTTCGTTAACACTCCTAAAGCCCTCCTGGAAAAGTCATTATCCTAGATCCCTTCAAATTTGGTTAAAGATTTACTTTCTTCTGATGTGTCCGCCTAGCATAAGCCACTCACAGCACACGTACGTTCCTTGCTGAAATGCACTCAAAGGCAGGATTCTTCGTGAAGATAACAATTTAACTCCTAGGAAAGAGTGGCCTGAGACCTTAAATATTGTGGATGTCTGTGCATCACAGCAAATGCGTGAAAGTGAAAAAGCCAACCTTTTGATCACACGTCCGGTAACGTAGCAGTTATTTACTTGCCTATCATTACACACAGGTTGCAAGCTTATTATAAAACCCATTTATACGCTGAAAAAGCTCAGCCAAACTTGGAAACTACAGTTTATTTGTCAACCAGTATACTCAACAGTGAGTAAATATTTCAAATATCTCTCTCGCTTGTGGTGAAAACGTCACAAGTATATTACAGAGGATATGATGTAGGCCTCACATTGTGGTAAAGCGCATCCTCCATGTTACCAAGCCGTTTCTTTCCTTCATTTCCAGCGCAATCCGGTCCCTCCACTTCAACTGCTTCTGCATCCATCCGCTAACCCACATGTAATCTATCTTTTCACACGCGAGTATTTAACCACCCACAAAAAGAGGACTCCGACTAAGGGTAGGGGGAAACGTACCATCCAGAATGAAGAAGTACTTAGGCCAAACATATTTGTCCCTTTCTAAATTCGGTCACAGGTCATCCGACTGTTCTCAACCAGCGTCAGCTGTTGCCCAATGCTTATTGAAGTCTAGGCACTGAAAGAATAGAACATTGTGGCCAGCAGCCTACTTCTAACAGACAGCTATTTCAGTTTCCATAGACCGTTACCACTGGCACATGAAAACTGGGACTCCGTAAAGACGGTTGTTAGCTTCGTTTGCCGCACCATGGTGATTAGGTGTCTTATTTGACTTTTTCGGTAAATTGTCTTTCTATTTTTTGTTTACTATGTTGAAAACAATGCACATCTGAGGAAACGCAGCAAAATACACCTTGGCTGCTCTCCAACCATAAAATGTCATGCGTTCTTCTCAAATGTATAAACTCTTAAGTTCTTAAGTGGATGGAATTCTGTTTGACGTCCAACTTACCTCTTTCTTGCTGCCGCAAAATTCCACAGTCCCAGCGTGGCCAACTTTTTAACAAACAATAAAAACACAAGAAAGGGGGAAAGCTAAGAATTATCAACCATATGAAAATAGCTCAGACATCCAATGAAAGAAATACAACTGTTCATACCAGCAAATAATTACCGTTACGCTGTTTGTGGGTGAAACAGCTATGAACGCAAGAGGACGTGTGGACTTTCATCTGTCCGGCGAATGTAATTTTCATTGCTCTTGTGTTCACTGTGAGTTTCGGCATTAGTCTATGTGATCTCATGAGGAAAACGTCAACTTTTGTGAACTTGTTATTATATCGTTGCTTGATTGGTCACGCATGCGCACGAAGGCGGGCGAAGCAAATAAACACGCTGAGACTGGATATTTAATGAACGAAAGACGACTTAAGTTTTCATTAGTTCTACGCTATCAAGACAAATATGTTTTTTTGCTTAGTAGGAGGCCTGATTATATAGGTTATAAGGTTTCGTTGCACAAGCCACTCCTACTTGTTAAATCAATCTCGATAGACCTCTCAGAAGAGTGGTTGTTTTCCCAAAAGGCTCACCAGTATCTTCTCCGTAATCCATGGTTCGGCATGTAGTTTAATCCATGTAAAATTTACTGCGCGAAGAAGGCTAACGGGCCTCTTTCTCAGCACTGTTCTCTTCAATGATATTACCGTATGTTACAAAATTCACATCAACCACACCTTTTTTTCATTCTAAATTTAAAGTGGTTATGATAGGGTTTGTGAAGCTTTAGTTGAAATTCGATCATTCGGAAAAATACCCATATTTACATGAGGTAGTTTTTTTAGGTGGAATATGGATAATTCTGGGATCATTATCGGAAAAGCGAAAAGGCAATTTTCACTTAAAATTGCTTTCCCTTTTGTTCGATAACTGATACAGGTTATTTTGAAGAATTCGCCGATCTTCGTAGATTAGCTGTCCAAGAGACTATTTTTTATTTAAAGAATTATAGAAGCATGTGATCTGCGTCATCAGGATGTAAAAGTGGGGAAATTGACAAAAACTTGTGAGAGAAAATAAAGGTTAGTTGCCATAGGATTCAGCTATTTTATATAATAGAAACAAGCGGAGTTATTTGTTTGCGTATTACGAGCTATCCATTTATTTTGCATATATATCTACTCAGAATGGCCACCTTAAATTCGGAGCACATATTACAGGCCCATGTACTGTTCCAGATCATAGATATGAAGAACTCAAATATCCTTCAGTCATGGTAGTTGGCTTGTTCGCTGAGCTGGGCAATTTGATTGCAAACGTTTCGTCACCAATCAAGGTGACATCATCAGTGCGTTATTGGGGAGCGTAGTGGTGCGTAGCGGTGGGTTGGTGGTTGTACGTTGAGTAGTGTTGCGTGTGTGTTAATATACGTGCTGCTAGCTGCGGCTGACCTTTGATCGCGATTAGTTGTTCACGCTACCTGAGCTACCAACATTTTCCTCTATAGAAAATCCTTCAGTCAGTAAACCAATTCCGTATACCGAGCGCGGATATAATTTGCCCTCACTTCAGGGTGATTCCAAACTCAATGACCAATGGTGTTTCACTGGAACTGCAACGAAGGTCTGCAAGATGTAAAGACGAACCATTATGACGTGAAAGCACTCTTACACAAACCATCTTCTGTTCACTCGATGTACCTGCTTTATCAAAGTTTTTATCTAAAAACCCATCCCCAAACTGTTAACTCTTCGTCTGGCTCCAACTGCGAGATGAAAAAACATGTAGCTTATACATAAGAAAGCATAGGAATCATGTGGCGTACTGTCATTTATGTAATTTGGGGTTTATATGAATATGGTGACAAAAGATCAGTGGTCTTTTCTAAAGAGGAAGAGAGTATGCTTTCAGAAATCACAAAGGTGGAAAATCATCTGTACATTTGATGTGGTAGTTTTCCTTTTCTCGTTGATATCCAAGCCGGAGTTTACTAACGGCTTGGGGAATAGTACGTGGTCTATTTGAAGTGGTTCCTTCGTCGTACAATGATGAGTTGCAATTCTGTTACAGTAGTTAGGGGAGTTGTTGAACGAGCTGTTCTGGTAGATTGTGGTCAGTCTAAATTGTCACCGCGAAAACTACCGGGGAACGAGGTTCACTATCTTGCAATCACCACTAGCCCGACGTCTCAGAGAATAACTATGGAAGTTTTGAGACATAATCCCAACCTCACTGGTGCAGAATTTACTCATCCGCAGGTGTTTTTGAAGTTTAAGATTTCGCTCAGAAAAGTGCTCAAGGTCAGCTCACAAACCCAGCTGCGATTCCTGTACGGTCGGCTGAGAGTGTCCCAATTCAAATCGGTGTGTGCCGTAAATGGAACTTCTGGTGCTACTGTGTCTTCCTTGGCTGAATTTACCAGTCTTTCTCAAACGGCTTACTATCAGAGGGTTTCATTGCATAAACCAGGACTATTACCCTGTTTCGGAATCTTTGAAAATTTCACCGACGCTGATTCACTAGCCAATGAGTGAAACGAATGCTAACTGATGTGTAAAATCAACGAGAAGCAGTCTCAAAACGGACACATGACCACTTCGAACACGAGTTTTTGTGGTTTTCATGTTCCTGTGTGTGGATTATACACAGGCTGCAAAGAATAACAAACCACTGAGCAATAAAAATCGAATGAACCAGATGTTACCAACGAGACGGTAAAAATGAAGTTGCATAAAAAGTTGGAAGTTTTTCATTTCTTTTGCGTCGCGGAGAAATTATAGCACCTTATATCCTACATCACTATACTTACAGGAAGATTTTTTGACATCAACCACGACGCACAGCATTTTGTTCGACGCTTACACTGTTTCATATTAGACCAGAAATTCAGTAGCAATCAAAATGAGAACAAAGATGGATGGTAGTTTTTCCTTTCCCCATCAATCAAGGCATAAATCTGCTGCTTCCTAAGGCGAATGAGTCTCAAAACTGAATTGTTTTCTGTAGTCTTATGTAAGTGCTTGCAAGGCACACGATGTTTTGAGATTCGTTTCCGCATGGACAGACCCATTATTTTAGGACGGTGGCCATCAATCACTTACCTAACCATGCTCCCTGTGAGGTTCGTTTTATGATAATGAACGAAAAGCTGATATCAGTGGTGTATCAGTTGAAATTTCAACTAAAGTATCCTAATGATAGATAACCAGCTGGTTGGTGTGGCTGCAGGATTAAAAACTGACAGGGTTTTAATATTTGGTACCGTAGACCCAGCCAAGGTCCTTTTGTGTTTTAAGTAATCTCCGACCATGTGTTTTTTATCATCAGTGCTACCTTGGCTCATTTGAAATACAGAAATATGAGTACATCCAGCAGACAGAAGGGAACAAGGAACAATGTGTGCTTTGTGCTTCCGATTAGTTTTCACAAGCCGTTATAGTATCATTGGGAGGATGTGAACTTCAACTTTAGGTCTGCTGCTTGGGTATACATGATGCAAGTGGCTGTGAGCTTCCCACCAGGTAACGAGAGAATCTATAATCATTTTGCCCAAAACTTTCGTTATGGCCAACCAAAGTTAAGCCGTTTTATCCACCAACGTCGTGATGAATTTTCCAGTATTTTGCTATAAGACGACTACTACTTCTAAAGTGTATACGGAAGTCATGGCTTGACGCACTGGAGTTTAAAAATTTCTTATCTTTCATCGCCGAAGAAGTTCAGTTGCATAACCAAATAATTGAGAACGTAACCGGTATAACACAAGCAATTTTTGAACTCCACAAAAGTCAGCTATCGCTCCGACTTATAAGGTATTGGTAGCCTTGCCTCACACTTACTTAACAACCTGGCAGTTAAACAAAGAGCTCTGTTAGTTGGTAGGCTGAAATTTAATGGATTCAAAAGATTTTCAAACATTCGGTCTTCTTTAGTTCCCTGAATTTCATTATTCATTTCGGAAGTAAGTACTTTTGCGCATTGATCAATTCACTTATTTAACAATTTACAACAGAGTATTGGAACAGTATCAGAAACCAGCAAGGTTTCAGACATGAATTTCTTCAACTACCGATGGGCTCTCGCGAAATCGATAGCAATGCTGTCCAAATTCTAAACCAGATTGTCTGTGCCTATAGCGTCATATCTTGTCAAAGCTAATGGGTCGGCACACTTACAAAAATGTGAATTTACCGAAAAAATTATGATCTAGCAGAGGTGACTGTAGCTTGTCTCCTTCTGTGAGAACTGTAACAAATTTATTTCGGTTATTTTGTATTATAGGCAACACACAACCACTAGTAGGTCGAACGAATTAAAACATCGTAGAAATAAAATCTATTCCTCGCGAAAAGCTCATAGCCAGTAGGGCCTGAGTTTATTTGATTGAATTAAGTTCACTACATCAAAGGCTAGCCGTAAACCAGAAGAGTCTTTCGGAAGTTTTCCACAGATTTCTTCTAAACTTGTCACGCTTTACCGTTTTGTGATAACCTAGGCGATAGCAGCTGACAAGCATTATGGGGGCGCATCAAAGTGCTGCAGTGGCAAGTGTCTCACTAATGGATATGCATGGCTAATGAGTATGTGAGATTTCATATTCTGGCAGAAAGGATAGAGTTCACCGCACCCGGACAACTGCTACAAAACAATTCGCGTACACTTGAGTCTTAGTTAAATAAGTACATAGGAACCGACAGAATGTTCAGAGCTTTCCTACTAAAATGGTGGGACTTGACTGATCACGGACTATTCCTCATTATATTTGTAATAAATTATTACACAAAATTTTATAAGGATTGAGAAGATAGCGGGTGCTACCACAAAACTTTCAGGATGACAGAAGGTTTTACCACCTTAACTCCCAGGTTACCACAGAAATCCAGATGACAGTCCAATTTCTGGAAACGTGGTATCCGACCTGAACGCTAATTTCCAGACTTTCACTCAGACAAACGCAGCAGTCTGTGTATGAACAGAGTACGCACGACGCGTTGATCCATCTTGTAAAGTTCATTCCCAGTGGGCGAAACTGACTGTCTATGTTATCATACATAGCAGAAATGCTCCCTCTTATACACTCATTTGCAAACCAATATGGTTTTCACGATAGACTAACCTCAAATCCAGCTGTAACTCTTTTTTATGAAATTCTTTAATTAAATGTGCTGCAGAAAGGATGCCGCATATTTCAGTCAGTACGACATTCGAGATACCACAGAATTTTTTCATGACGGAATCTACTCACACGGCTGCTAAAAAGGCTTTATTAGCCCACGACCGATTTCGCTCTATTTGATGTGCGAATGAGTGTTTTTGTCGAATTCCATGCAATTTGGGTTCCAGTAAAACATAAGGTTGACGAAAAGTGGAGGACCTCTCCTCTAGAAGGGCGAAACTGATCGTGGGCTGTCCAAGATTCCTGAGAAAATTTGTAGATAGGTTTCTTCATGCTCTATCCTATAGTTTGGCAGAGAAAAAGACAGCTACCTAAGACCTCCAATCATCCAACGAAATTTGACGATTCGCGTTCACATCCCTCTCGTTTGAACAGTCCTCTTTCTCCTCTGGCCCAGTTATCCTGGTGAGTCTACACCAAAACAGAAAGGCACTGGACTCGAGTTTAGCTTCTATTAGGGCTCATCAGAAGTGCATATCCTTGGCGGCGCCAGGGTTTGAACTCCGGATATTTGACATGCTAGGTTACTGTGGTGCCACTATCCCACCAGAACACGCTGGACGCACCTGAATTATCATCTCTTAACAGGCAGTGTTTTAGAAAATATAAAACCGTCGCCTCTGGTATTCTGAGATGTTGGATCTTGGCACTGGGGCCAAAGCACCTTTTATCTGTCGCGTAATCAACATCAAAAGTTGCCCGCTTTTTGGAAATCTTTCCTGCCTCAGTCAATGCTGCCATTGTGTCAGTTTATTCGTAAACAGTGTTCCCACCCCACTAAACATTTATGAAGTTATAATGCTGTATACCACCTTGGGACGAGTCGATGATTATTTTGGGATGGCACGCGTGTACTTTACTTCTGATGAACAGTTGTTTTGTTTTTTATTCGTTTCGTTTCATCTATTATTTCATTTATTTTCACCAGTTTCCTACGCGTATTGCAGCCGAGGAAGGTCACTTTTCCTAAAGGGGTGCGGGGATCTAAGGTGATACGATATTATTAAGACTGTGTGACAATATGGCACTGGTCACAACGAACGTGCCATCTACGTAACACCAGAAGCACCCTCCAACGACACTCGAATCCGACAAACGCTTCCAGTTCAACTTCCTTCATATAAATATTAGTTAAAAACCAGGCAGTAAGATTCCATGTCCAGTCCTTGTTATTTCGAATGAATAAATAATTTGAAAACGGCTTTGTATCGGTCAGTAGCAACTGCCTCGTTGATCCCTGATAAATACCACCTAGTTACTTATTCACCTGGCCCGGAGAAGCTTTTTCCCAGGGCGAAAGTTGCCCAAGTAATAAATCCGTCGACCCTTTGCCAAGTCGTTCTAAAAGTGTCGAGTAGCTTTACTAAGGATACGGGGACAACACTGAGAACAAAGTGAAGCACGATAAAGTCCATAAAAGGCCTCTCTTATTGTGACCACCGCCTAGTGAAGATACGTATACATGGTATAGTCTAGAAAACTTTCGCCAATGCAGGTCGTCTTACCTTGCTATTTTTGACTGTCATGCTGTGAATCATTTCTGCAATCGTATCCACTTAAGTGACACTATCCCGGTATGGTGACCGTAATCTGTTTGATTTCACTAGCCTATGCATGTTTTTACACAAATCCTTAAGACGTTTGTTCCAACGGTGGACCCAGTTTAAAACAGAGGCTTGCACTGAAGTTGCAGTACAAGCTGCGTCTGCTTAACTTAAAGTACATCGCTGTTTTCGATCCACTTTTCGGAACTTAACATCAGCAGAGACAACCGTCCTGGAATAACGGTGGAAGACATCGCCTCAAAGGGGAAGTCCCGAAAGTTCACCAGATTCTGCCCTGTCTAGGAACTGGAAGCGTGCAGAGGTGTGAGCCATCCTTCAAATGTTCATTTAAGACCAACTCTTTCTGAGTGGATTGGCGTCAGTTTGTCAGTGAGGGGATTCAAAAGTTTTGATGGTATTGTGACATATGAGTTATTAGGCAAATTTTGTGTCTATTTGCAACGTTTGAACGTTTGTTAGTAAGACTTTACCGGCAACGTTGTGTTTTCCTCCACTGAAATATAGAATGTCTTTTTTTGTTTGGACATTCGACAAAGTATTATGTTGACAGTGGAAAAATTGACGTACAGTGTTTGTTGTCATTCCAAACACTTCCGTTTTTTCACATCTGTTGTGTTGTTTGATCGAAATAAAACAGTTCTTAAATGGGACAGATTATTTAATATTCAACTATCATAAACTATACAGCAGTCTATCACTTTCACGCCCCTGCACCCATTTCAAGCCCGTGAGGTATTACCAGTGTGTGAACTCCATAGAAAAATATCTACACTGAACGAAATTTGTGTTCTGTATGAGTAGCACGTACAGAAATGTATTTATAACATATTTTGAACTCCCCGCCCCCGATGTTGACTACTGAGGCTGTTCAGACTGCAGCTTTCAACGATCAGAACTCCGTTCAAACCTCAATGTTTTCTTCATTCTTTTCATGTACGAACTTTCAATAACCTCAGCCACAATTAATTTTAGTACTTTATTTATTTATTATTATTCATAAATTTTCTGTATTTTTATTTTTCTTACCCGTATTTTCTTACTGTTAACGTGAGTACAGTAGGACTGCGGAACCGATATGGTTGTCTCCCACCATCGGGAGTGGAGTACGAAGATAAAGCCGTCATCATAGGCCTTCTCCCATGGGAGTAATAACTAATGGAATAAAACGCATGGTTTGTGTTTTAGTGTAACAAGAGTTCCGGTTTTGTTGAACGTGCTGTGTTTCAGCAAATATTTATCAAATTATCATGAATATGCGAGTTGCCTTTGTGAAGTGATTTAGTGGAGCTTGATTTGGATAATATTACACTTAGCATAATTCTCTATCATTCGCGGCAGCACTTACCTGGAGTATGCGATGGTGTTTGTCTGGAAAAGAAATCACCGTCCAAGGGAGCTGAAACATATTTCCAAGGTTGAAACTATCACGGGGAACAGTAAATGCTGGCACACTGTCTTGGTAACCCACAAATGTATATCACACGTAAATGAATGCCATCATAAGGAGTCTTAGCACTCGAGCAACTAAACAGAATTTTGACAATATCCAGCCTCTTGTCAGTATGAACTGCGAAACGTCCACTCTTGTCTTCTGTCACAGTGATCTGGCCTGTTTGGCGCGTTGCAAAGCAAAATGTGACATAGTGGGTTGTATAATCGGTGGATGAGTGGCTCACTGAGCATGCTAATTTTCTTACCGACGTTTCATCATAGGTGCTTAATGGTGTAGCTTTTTGTCGTGGTTTTTTGTGTTGTGTCCTGATCCACCGTATGACCTGTAAACAACAACTGCGCGATCACTAGTTTAGGTCACATATTCAGTTTAGTCAGTGTCAGAAATAGACATAATATTTCCTTCATCATTCTATGGAGAATTCCGTAGTACTTGTATAAACGGCTCCTCAATAGGGTAGTCTATATTTTAGTAGGCTCTTATTGGAGAAGGAGCACCGTATGTTCTGAGCAGGAGTCAATCGTTTTTTGAATTTAGACCTCACGGAACTACAAGCTCGTTCATACAAATGAGGTCATATTCACTACTTAAGACATACCAGTTTATATTCTGGATGCTTTTAACCAAGACTGAGTGAAATTCATTGATAAATCATGGCATGTAATGGTCACTTGGTGCCTGTTTTCACTTTAATAATAAGCTCCAAATAGGAAAAGTCAAAGCGATGTAGGTTGCGTAGAGTTTTATTCAGATCCCACTGGTTCTGGCATTTGCGCTGCTAGAAAAAGAAGAGTCGTTTGGAAAAAATTAAAGTGACTTCGGAATGGAGGGGTTGTGTTTGATTCAACTAGGGAATTGTGTTGACACCAAATGAAATCGTTATGGGTGAATCTGAGTGTTGGTCCCTACAGTCGTTATTTCGCGGTCTTTTCTGATCAATCTTTTTGAAATGGCATTTTTGAATGTACCTGTCATAATTCCGTAAACCAACGGATTTACGCAACTTGCTGCAAATGATAGAGTTTGTGAAACCAATTTGGCCACTTTCATACTAGGAGTGAAAGGAAAGCTGGCCTCATCGAAATAAAACCATGAATTGATTATGTGCGTTGGAAGCCAGCAGGAACACCACAGTGTTGTTACCAATACCACCAGTTTTGTTGCTTTACTCCGACGTCTGCGTTGCTTTTCTTCCTTTAGCATTCGAACCGATTCAATTGGCGATAAGGCGGATTGTTGTGGATCCTGTCCAGTGGGGCTTTTGGCATTTAGCACACAAGGCGCTTCATCCTGTGAAAAGTCACCCGAGCAGGCGATATTGTTTCTCCTACTGAACTCTCCAGAAGATCGATTTGACCGCAATGGAATCATGTCTCCTCCCCTTGAACACGAAGTGGACGAGGACTTTGTGTTCGGGTAACCGGCTTCTTTTCGCTGGGCCCACTGATGTCGTTCCATGATGCTCTGCAAGGGTTTTGAAAGGATAGGTGCGCATTAGCGCTTCGAAGATTAAGTTTAACAAAACTGAGTATGTTTCACTCCGTCAATCAGGGGCACAAGATTTCAAGTCACCACGCTTATTAAGGCAAACTCACGTTATAGTGCCATTTCATATCAAACTGTTTCGCTTACTCATCCATGCCAACCGAGGAGATCCATTATAGTCAAACAATGGAGACCCAAGTATACTGGGTATGGCAGTAAAAGGTGTATAACAGAAGAAATGGGATTACCGAAGAACGCCGTCCAAACTGACGATATGTGATAAATAGGTACTTACATAGACTTGCGAAGCACGCGAACGCGTCATTTCACTAGACGTTAAATCACATGAGCTGTCCTAGCATTTTTGTGCCTTTGAATGTCGGCCACAAGATTAATAAATCGAAACTTGCGTTCTGTGACGTCGTGCAGCACATTGGGAATGTGCCATGTAGTACAGTGCCTCACGGTGTTTGGCTTCACTCATTCGCTATACAGTGGTAATTTATTGTAAACTAAAAAAATGCAAACCTCATGTACTCATTTGCGCACCATTACCCTCCGTTTTCCGGATATATTGTCGGTTGTTTGGTGGAAGGATTTTAAATGGCGGATTAAAACTCCCACGCGTTAATATTTCCCACCTTAAACTTCTGCCATTTTGAACAACTCTACAAAAGGCACCCTCATTCAGAATGAATGGCCGTAGGGACAGTAATGCGGTTCAGCAGTCTGCAATTTCAAAAGTATAGAAATAATTACACAAACAGTAGACCTAGTTGGAATACAGACACATATTTTCAGCATCCATTCCATTTACAAGAACAAAGAATGGGTACAGAATTGGTAACTTTTTTGTGGACGTTTTGGTCTGTTGGTGGTTAGTGGACGTTGAATTTGTAAGTACGCAATTTAATCATTCCATACCACAATACAAAGAAGTGTATTGGTCCATAACTTCACATCGCACGGGTTTCTAACGTGATTTGCAGCAACAAATGGATACAGATAACTATGGATAACTGATTGACAGACAAAGTTCCAATGTTACTGACGAGATGCATACAAAAATGAACAAATGATTATCACGCAAGCTTCCCGGTAATCATAGTCAGACTCTCAAATGGCCGTTACGAGAAATATGCACTTTCACAAAATCTCCACTAGTGGCAAATTAATGTTCTTTACTGCTCATTCAGAATAAAAAGTGGGCTGCGGCATGATTGTTCGATTACCCTGTCAAGCTGATTGTTTACCTGATTTGCTGCTGGGCATTCTTTTCGATGGACTGACGAGGTCCTTCATAAAACCCATAAGCTAGTCACGTTATGAATCCAAATTAGTAGTTAGCCTCGTGGAGTATACAATAAAGTGTGTCAGGAATTTGGAAATTGAACCGAATTTTGAGTAAGATACTGGGTTATGCGAGGACCTTGCTCTTCCAACCTCCCATCCCGAGTGGAATGTGCCAAATTGATCCAAAGCACGGGAAGGTGAAATTTTGATTGACGGTCAAAACTGATGTATCCACATCCACTCTATCTGCAGCTTTTCACCCACTGCGCAGAACAGATAAAACCTCCCAATGTTGCACGCTCGCCAAATTATTACTCCCCCTCGTCTGCCTAATTAGAAGGACTTCTTGGAAAGATCTATCTCCGTTTGTTTCAAAGATGCTAAAGGCGCTTTAGACTCACTAGCAAAAACTTCAAATCCTTGAATCATTATGCAACTGACGGATGGCAAGCTCCCCGTGTGTTTTAATGGCGTCCTGGAAACGTGTTCTGCATTCGGCACTGAAATTTACTTATAGAAATTTGTCACTCAGGTGCAAAGGGGAACAAAAAACAACAGGATATTTCAAAAGATCGAAGGCAGTTTTGGACGTTCGCTGCATGGAAACTTTGATTAATTGGGAGTTAAAATTACAGGTGGTGTCTCATTCCCATAATTTTTAATTTGACGAGAAAGGTTGGACCTCGGAAGCTCTTTCTTAACTATAATAACAAGTAAAACTTTATCCTTTATCTCCTTGTCTAATGCATTTTTCAGACTGTTGATCCGACTTACCGGTCAAAGACGTCTGCTTCAATAATACGCATGCCCGAATAATAAATTTCGAAATATTTTGCAGATTTTGGTTTGCTTGTAATTTCACTTATTGTTGCAACCTTAAATGGACACTTCAAGAAATACCCGTACATTGGTAACTAACTCGCAGTCTTTGTAGTCCCATCGAAACTCGATGGTTGAATGTAACTGCGAGTCATCTTATCGGAATTGAAGGAATTTTTTATTTTTACCCTAAGACCAGTCGACCAGTGTATTTATTCAACCCGCCCCATAGTATGCTGAGATTGAACATGGTTGATCATGGTTCAGGACCCAGTACTGATGAGGCTTGGTACGGATGAAATGTCCTTCCACACCTTCATTGTATGTAGTTGAGCAAAGCCTCACGGAAAGTCCTCACAGTGGCCTAAATCTGGATCGCTTTTGTGTGCAATAACGTCAGCCGTGTGCTCCTATTAGGATTTAGTCCTGGAGGACTGGACTACTCAATTAGGCGGCAGAAACAACGCAAACATTAGACCTCCCAAATGAGGATTTTGAGCGACTAAAGCCACCCAAATAGTTTAATTAAGGGAAACAAAATGGTCCATCGGATTCAGTCGTACCAAAGAGGGAGAAGTGACCTGTCTCTCCTGGGTTGTCTTATCGTAATTTACACACATCTGCAAACCGCTGTCTGCGTTTCTGCTCACCGATGCATCCATTCATAGTAACAAAAGGATCGCCAACGTGGCGTATCCACCATAGTATGCCCCAGTTTTTCATTACTGCTGTGGCGATGAACTCAGAAAGTGGTGATCCCAGTAAAATTCTTTTTAACATTTTGCACGTTTGTCTTTCAATTTTGAGTTAGTTATCCATCAATGACACAATCTGGCAAATAATTTCCGATTTTATTGCTCGTCTTGTGTTGGAATTCTTCTGAAGCGGTTGATTCACTATCTGCCTGGCATGGTTTTGGTCGTTTTATGTGAATATAACGGTGACTTCAAACAAGTGCATCATTTCATCGACCCCTATTCGGATGTTGTAAATTTTATTCAGCAATTGATCACGCACTTTCACGCACAGCGCAGGTCCACTTACAATTCAGTGTCGATGTCGCTTTGACTGATGGTGCGAATTGTACAAACAAATTGTTTCACCGAGTGAATGGTCTAACGACCACAGTCAGAGATTTATTTCATCTATGAAGTTGCTACAATTTCGTCATACTTAAGAAGATAGCAGTCGTGCAGTTGACGAACCAGGCATTTTATCATACGGTTGTGAGACTTGATGGATGGACTCAGTTACCATGAAATCTTGCTTCCTGGACACGCTATTAAATACAACAGTCAGAGGAATACTTATCCATGCTGCATAACACAATACTACAGTAGTATTCCAACTAAGAGAAACTACTTCCTTCCCTAAGACTCCATGAGTTTTGATTTCAGAAGTGTGCTGAAAAGCACTTTTCATGACGCCTTAGCAAATTTGTCACGATGGAAATTTACTCTGATTTTCATCTATATGTTCACATACCAAGTTTTAGGGTAGTCTCTTCCATGAGAAGGAATATCTTCGCAGCAGACGAGTGTCGAGATTCTTAGCCGCACTACCGAACATATCTTAGTAGTGTCCCAACAGCAAGGAGTAGAGGGGCTAGGAATAGTTTGTGAGCTACAAATTCTGTATAAAGTATGGTGGTTTCGTGGACAATGCTGTGGGCTGACAGCGGTTACAAGTGCAGCTCTCAACGCTCATACCTCAATCGAGGACCAACTTTAGCACAAGAGTTCTGAGATTATTGCTAATCGTGCAACGTCAAGCAGCAACATTGATGCGGATGAAATTAACGCATGCGGTGCGCCATGAGGAGTAGAACTGACAGAGTGTTACAAGAGTTCCATAGACCGTTAACAGATTCTCTACAGAGTACTGATTAAAATGCTGGGCATGCTTTTCATGGCAGGATATTTTCGGCTACTACTGACACTGCCGATTGACTAGGGGAATAAAATTCGTTGTTGTCAAGACAAGGCGGACGATTTGCGACGTCATGCTAAGCAAACCACTTCGGCTATGTTAACACAAGAGTGAGTAGCTAACGTGACCATTCATCTGTTATCAAGGGTAAAGGTGGCAGTCAGATGACCTACCTTATCCGTGGTCGTTATTAGTTCAGGAGGACGGTACGTGGCTTAGGATCGCAGTAGAAAATGTGCGTCTCCACTCTGACGAATCACTCTTAAAGAAACCCCAGGAACAACTTCTAGCCTATGACCACGCATTGCGTGTCAATTTAGCGGATGTGACTACCCATGCTGAGAACAAGTGGACTGATTTTAAATGTTGACTGGGTGATTTGTCTCCATAATTGCATTGTGAAGCCGCAAGGGCACGGTCGCGATAAAAATACCCGAACTCAGCCAACCACAGAATAATTGGTTGAGGTAGAGAAATGTGTATTAGGTAAACAAATACGTCACTTAGCAATGTGGGTATCCGTTAGCTTATGGCATTCCGGCTCTTAGGACTGCACTTAGTATCCTTTGTCCGTTCCATTGAATAGTTTTCACTGCCTTTTGGGAATTTCAGCTCTATTCTGTGGGCAAACAAGAGACATTTAATGGAAGTTACCTTACTGAAGAGTCTGCTGTATTGTCGATTGCAAGAAAAACCAAACGCATTGTCATTTCCACAAGACATAGGTGTCATCGCTTTCGAGGTGACACCATCTATGGAGAATTCTATAGCTTTTGGTTCCTTTGAAGGATAAATTAAGCAGGACCTGTAATGAAAAATACTACCGTCTAAATGTCGATGTTCAGGAAGGCTTGCACCAGTCCGGCTGCTTTTATGTCATACTTTACTTACAAGATATATTTGCACGAATAACGACATTAGTACAGTGGTTATATGCTGACACTGAAAGCTTCAGTAAAAGTCTGCATAAGTCCTGCAATGCTGCTGTGGGCGTAGTAAGCCGGCACATTTGCTCTATTTCGCTGTGAGAGGTTTCCATCACTACATCTGATGGACCTTACGATTTATCTGATGCACTTATCACGCCATTAAATGTCAGGCACTAGAAGGATCAAAGGGCTATTAAACAGCTTCACAAAGCTTCTTGTTCCATAGAAACGTTTAGCAGAGACCTTAAAAATGCCCATTTTGACGAATAGATTTCTTTACAGTGATGAAACCAGCCTTACTTTGCAGTAAGCTGTGTGGAACTTTGAAGTTTACAATTTCAGGTGTGTAAGCTCCGATTTTCATAACTAATGAGTCGAAAGTCCCGTTTCATGTGTATTTAAAAAACCGTTACTGTGAACTTTTCTAATGAAGATGTTGATCTTGCTTGGATTGACGTCGACCAATTTCCGGAATGGACGTATGGATAAAGTTGATTAGCTCCCAGTTTGCAATCAGTCAGCTACTTGGTATTATTACTTGGTCGACTCGAATTGCCAAGAATAAATTATAATGAAAATGTTTAAGTACTGGTTTGAGAAAGGTGTAATAAATGTGATAACTCCAAAAGCTGTGGTTGAAATATAAGTCAGATAATCTCACTGAAACTCACTCCAAACGGTATTCAATATAATATCCTGAGAGTGTACCAAAGGAAACATATTCAAATCATATTTGAGCAATGTATGTTTTTCCGTCAACTCCTCTTCTGGTACGGCAAAAAGATAATAATATTACTTCTCAGGCTTTTCAGGGAACGTGTACATTACGAAAAAAATAAAAACTTATGAACATTTATCTAAATTCACTCCAACAGCTGGGTTCTTGATAGATTTCAAGGGGGCGAGATGGCTTAGCGGTTAGAGCGCGGATTTACTAACCGGAAGGTCCCTGGTTCGAACCCGACCTCTGCCTCTCGACTTCCCCTGTCTAGGCTTGGGCAACCCGGCAGTATCCCAGCCCTCGTGCTTCCCTTGGGTGGCATGGCAGCTAGGCACTGAAAGGGTGTCACAGCTGAACGATTATTTATTATTATTATTATTATTATTAATCTCGTTCATTATCGGCCAACTCATTCTTTCACGTTTGGGGTCATTTGAGGCCTCATGGGTTAATTAGGTTTAAAAAACTTGTCATAATCTGGTTGTCCAATTCATGGATTCTTTTATGTTGATATTCTGATTGTCCTTCCCGTAAATAATAATAGCATAGCAGGTTGTTGCCAGAATTCATACTTGCCAGTTTTATAAACATAGGTGATTCACGATAGGCAGTCGGAATCAAAATTTCCTCCGAAATACTATGGCGTAAAATGAGCTCAATCTATTTTACAGGAACGAATGAGACCATGCTTCGAAGGATTTGATTTAGTATAATTTGCTCCAATTAAACTTGGCCTAACCCAGGTCAAGGTAATTTGTGCATGTCAGATGACCTTAGAACGCTGCTGAAAGCTATAAGGAGGTGTTTGTAGGCAGACTAAATAAACCGTCATTTGTGTACACTTAAATGTGGGTACGCTGACAGGTCCGGGTTTTTAGGGTGCACTGAAGGTCTAAATGACACAGCTGGTGGGAAGGGTAGGAAACAACCGGCTGCGTGTTGCCCCTGCTTTTCGTTGCAGTATTCACTTTTGCTAAAGGTTGAAGCGTGTCCTCTGCAGCAGCACATCCACATTATAACATACAGTAAATCTACTGACATGAAACGATGATGCGGAACACACACACCTAAGCCTGCAAACAATTTCATCTCGTGCTATATTTAACATTTTCCACAATGAGTTAAATAAACTGTTTCCCGAAAACTCATACGAGTGTTCTTCAGGAAACATGCTGGGATGTTTCTGATAGTACATACCCATAAATTTAAAAATGATGTCTCGGATGCCATAAGCCGCGCAACAAGTTGACGTCCACTAGGTGTGGTGAGTTTTGAATAAGAATCACCTCCAGTTCCAGTATCACTGTTTTTAAGGATCGTCAAACAAAACGCTCGAGGTGAAGTCAGTCTGTTTTTTCTGATTATTTCATAACTCCCGAGACAGAAGGTTTAAAGTCAGAGTTTGCCAAATTGTTTGGTGCTGGTTACTGACCAAATAAATGTGGAACTAAAAGGTTTACGGCATAAAAACTATCTGATAGGTCTCGTCGTACCGTTGGCTTTGGTATCCACAGAAATCACGAGGAAGAGGGCGTTCTTCTTTCGAAAATATGGGCACTTTTCTTTTATGGAAGTATAATCCTTAATTTTTATTTCTTAAGAAGTGTCCCAGCGCCAGCCTGTTTGGTCCTACATGGGCATTTACTGTGTAATTTGAAGCAGCACCAGAATAAATGTATGAGACTAGGCGAACAGAGAATGACTAATAACTTGAACCCACCGAGATGTGTGTGAAACCTTCAGGGTGCAATTTTGGTTTGGTATCTGATTGGTAAAGTGCGGGTTCCTATTTTCGACGTGAAGCTAGATGAGCAGCAAAGTCAGCTTGTGGGGTTTACTGAGTATACATACCCTTTTTGTCGGTAGGGCGAAAAAACGGTAATGCACTCTTATTCAAACCTGGAGCATTATCCGACCTAAGCTAAGCTTAAAACTGAAAAAGACGTTCATTGTGGTCTGGTAAGCGGTGGAGTTTATATTTTGATATAATTTGCTGTTTGTTTGAATGAAAATTTAAACCCTCGAAAAAGGAATTAACTGAAACATTTTTGTGAGCCAACACTCCTGTCTAGTGAGATTGACAGAATACAGTAGGCGAAAAACCACCGGGGTGCTCCTTTGGCACCTCCTATGTGATGCATCTTCAATGGCCGACATCTGCAAGAGCTACTCAAGCATAATGGTAGACTTGTACGATGCAGTTTTGGATCCTTCTTCGTAATATTTGTGAGGCCATCTGTCTGCACCGTGGCGGCTGTCTGGTTTGGCGTGCTTCCAAGTGGAACCAAAAACATCCTTTTTACTGTTTTAGAACGGTCTGGCAAGTTTGACCTAAACAAATTTCACCCATCCACACTTGTTTCATTGTATAGTTTAGGTCTACCGCCTCTTTCCTCGACGACATCTGCAATATTACAATACTCCAGTGGCTTTATTAGCATTTATTACAGTTTGAACCATCAGTTGGAAAAACCCACATTAATCGTGAGCATTTGGGCGAATTTACAAAAACTTTGTAAATTTTTGCAATAAAATAGGTCTTACAGATAACTAAGACGTGATTTTAGTGGAACACTCTGCACCTGGCTAGTTTTGTCAATATAACTCTGAAAATAGAAACGCTAGACTGAATTTCTACTGAGCATCCTCTACAGTCACATTTTTCTCATGTAATGACTAGTATACATTGGTATGTGGTGAGAAAACTGGTGTAATCGGCACAAATCTCCCTTGATTTCCTAAAGAATTATCAATCTGTGTAGTGTCGAGTTTGAAATGACGAACAGCAAACAGCGTTTTGAAACGTGGATTGTACTTGTTGTGTCCGCATTACTAAGAAATGTTCAGACGTTGTAAGGGAACGGTGGGATTTAAACCGTCGTGTTGCTGTCTTAGTGCGACTAAGTAGTAAGATTACCCTATTTGGTCAGCACCGAAGTAAGAGTGCGCTAGAGTAGAGTAATTCGAACTAGAGTACATTAGCACGGTTGGCCTCAATTTGGTTTTAACAGCGGAAGTCTAGCGAACCAGTTGGAACTAATCCTCCAACTCATAATTAAATGAAACAGGCAAATACGTTCACGTTTGTCTGATGTTTGTAGTTAGGCACAGCCGAGAACAAGTAACTTCCCTTGTAGCGCTCACCGATGACTTGCCATTCGGGACTTCATGATGAGGTAAGGATGAAACAGAGTGGGACTGAAATACTGACATCCCTGTGCTCAATGTGACTCTTGGTATTTGTTTTGGTTGCCTTAACACGGTTCTTTAAACACATTTTGCTACAATATCATTATAACATTGAGTGCTGGGAATTGGAACTTTTAATAAGTCAAAGAAGGGTGATTCTAAACGCTGGAATTTTGCATTGCTGTCTCCCCGTAAAGAACTATTATTTATTGTGATAAAGATTGAAGTCAACACCGCTGTCTGGTGACTGCTATAGGTTAGAGTAAGTGCTCGCAAAAATGTTTTTCAAACATGACAGTCGAAACTACACACGTATACAGACAAAATCAGTCAAGTTGCTTCAAAATCTGGACTGAAGGTGATGGAAAATAATCAAACTTTGGATTTGGCCAAAGCATTGCTGAACACTGCTGAGCGCTAAACAATAGGTGGATTAAATGGGATGTATGAGTGTGAATGCGGTCAGTGTAACGAAATTACAAAGCATATTGAACAATCTAATCACCAATTAGACGATCAACTGACCGGCATACTTTTCCACATGAGACCGAAACCAACGTCAAAAGTTTGCAAAACCTCGTCGCCATAATAAATGCATCCGTCAGTAAGCTTTCACACGCAAATATCTCTACTACTGCTTAGGTCAACAAAAGTATTCCAGTGTAATACAGCACGCGTTTTTGCCACAGCGGTTCGGCAGAACACAAGTCTATCTCCGACGCAGTATGGGCAAGTGTTCAGGACAGAGTTGATTTTCAAGAGTTTCTATCACTTCATTTTCCGGCTGCTTCTAAGGTGCACATTTAGACAGTTTATTAAACACACTTGTATATTGGAGTGCCGGTGCCTGGAGCTCATAGAGGTGGACTTACTTTTAATCCCAATGTCCGAATAGATGTTGGTTAATAGCCCTAGAAGAAGCCTATTTACAGACAAGCACGTCTTATTTCTAAAGCTAATAATCATGAACTGATAGCGTTTCACGAAGCAAAATTTCTTACATGAAATTTGGAAGCCTCAGCAAAGGAACCATTAAATCCTGAGCTTCGAATTTCCCAAGGTGAGTTTTCTGGACTTCAGTTAAAATGGCTTGTATAATTAATTCTACGGTAAAGTGACTCTTACGCGTTTTGTAACTCTGTGTGGTATGGTTTTTTGCGCGTAGGCAAGCTATTTGAGCTCACATCAATGTAGTGTCTGATAAATACTCCGGTTACTTCCGAACAGCTGTGCTGCTTCCTGAGTTGTTGGCGCTTTTGCGGTTTCCATGAGGCTGTTCAGAATAAAGGTGTCTTTTTAGTTAATAAAGCATAAGATTATATAGGTTAACCCAGTCAAATATGTGAAACAATTTAGTTTTATAACGTTTGTACATTTTCAAACACGTAGTTTATAACTGGCGGTATAAAACATGCTTTTTCTGCCAAATAGATTCGAAAGCCAAACACGCAGTATTTAGATGTTTAATTCCTGAAGTCGAGAGCAAAACTATGAATATCTGTTGCTTCTCCTTGTCTTCATGATTGCCTTACTGCGGGCAACAAATTGCCAGTTGGTTACAACCTGTTAAAAGGTATCTTATCTTTTATAATACTTCCACATTAAAGAAAGTGTCCTAGTTTCCTGTACGTAAGTAGAACGGTAGGTTTGGCAACAACAGTGGTGAATTTTTGTCACATGGAAACAGGCCCAAGTTGCACTATCGTTTTAAAGATGATGTCGATATTTCATCACTGACCATGTTTCCAGCAGGTTATCTTTGAAGTTCTGGTACTGTTCCCTTGATAAAAGAACTACACATAGTGGCAGCTCGGATGCAACCAACGATTTAGGAAAATGCGCGACTGTCGTTCTTCGTACTGTACGTTCAATGTTGCATGCGTGCCAGTCATTCAGCTGATTCAATGCTGTACCTATTCGATTTACGTTTGTCAACAAAAATGTACTGCATGTTTGTGACTTCGCACACACAGTGGCAATTTTTCACACTGAAATCCAGATCCATATTATTTTCGTCACTTCCCGAAATATTCCGATATTTTCTGTTGTTTTGGGCACATGACAACAAATGTTCTTGAGAGTGCCATGTACAAAGCAAGTGGTTTTTCGCTTATTGTTGACGCAATCCCCTCTAACGTTTTTTCGACCTGTTTAACTATTTCATGCTCATGAAACAAGTAGTTAAATAATGGGGTAATAACTTTGAAGTATATTCATGCTGGCACGTGGCGATAATTTTGAACACTATCTGAGATTCCGTTTATTGTTCCTCATCTTTGTTGCTTGTTTTCTGATTGCGGTCCCATAGTAATAAAGTCGGATAGAGATGCGTTCACTGTTGTGCACCCTAAAGCGTAGCTTGATTTCACCGATGTAAATGAACGCGCAGGTTCAGGTGTCTTATCAACTATGCCTTGTTTGGCCACTAGAACTGCTGGGTTGTTTGTGCTTCTCATATTGAACGCGCGCATTTTCATGAGGCATCGTTAGGGTAGATATACAATTGTTTTTTCAAGTACCAAACGTTACCACCTAAAAAGTACGTTGCCCTACAAGAAGCAAACAAAGTTACACACCGAGGCTTTTGCTAGTTACATTGTCCTTATCATTAAATCTTTGGAATGCACCCTTGTTGATGCAAAAGTCCCTTGGCGACAGAAACCCTAAACTCCGTCCGTTCATAAGCTGTAGGTGACCAGAGTTTTAAATTGAGGCTATAATCAAGACTCTGTCAAACGAAACACCCAGTCGGACGTCTAGCGCAACCATTACGCTGATTAATCATGTCACCCCACACGTGCTAACGGTACCATTGAAGATGGAATGCTTGCTGAATTCAAAGTTTACTTCCAGTTTTGATGCGACTTCTGATCCGGTACATCGACTGAACCACAATATTTTGGTGTACTTCATTGGCGAGCGCATCCCCAAGTGAATCTAACAACTGCAGGAGCTCAGGTACTAAAATTCAGTCAGATACAAGATATTGTGTTGACCTAGTGGCATCTCGTAAAGTTAGTGTCACCTCCAAGTATGAACACCTTCATATTACAAAAGCTGCTACGAAACTAAATACCGCTATTCACTAGTTTTGAGGGGTAAGAGGTCTAGATTACACTCACAAACCCCTCTAAAGCTGGATAGTTTGGTCACTTACATGTCGAAAACACCCATCTTGTGGTGCATCCTGTCCCTCAAATCACTTTTTTGGAAAGAAATCAACATTCATAAACGCTTAGTCAGTGGTAAAAATTGTTCCGATAACGCTGTCGTTTGTGTATTTTTACCAATTCGTTATTTTTTTCCTTTCCAGCTTGATATCACCAATGAATATTATTGATGGGTTTTGTGGGGTACATTATTAACTGCATCACTCAATGATCTAGAAAGAGTACAATTCCTCAAAATACGGAGAATACACACGCAACTTCTGAAGCACGTAGCAGACCTGCTTCTGGTAAAGAGCATATGATAGTGAAGAGTACATGATGTGAGTGGGAGACGTCATTGTATAAAACAGTCTATCCACATTTAGTCGGGTCGCGACAACACTTCAGTGCTAGGCAATATATTTCTTCTGTATAATACCTCGTAAGACTTGTACTGGGTTGTTTTGTTTGTTTGACAAATAAATACTTTCCTCAGGATTAAAAATCATGACTTGGCGGATTTGCAACTTAAGGTCACCTACTAGTGGAGACGATAAAACATTTATAGAGATCATAAACGTAGGTCCATTTGCGGACTGTGTAAGACTTACCTTCTGCTGCAGCTTGTAAACAATCATAGAATTCATGATTATGATTGCGACAAAAGGCAGCACGTAGGTTGACAGAAGAACGAACAATTGATAGCCCATTCGGCTTGTCTGGCTGGGAAACTGCTCACGACAAAATTGTTTGGGAGTTGCTGTGGTTTCTCCAGTTCCCCCAAACGAGCTTGTAGTCAGGTTTTCTGATGGGTTGCTTGTAGAGTTGGTTAATGTAGGCAGTTGGTTAGTCACAAGAACGTGCACAACAGTGACGGGAAGCGCGAACAAAATGCCAACTGCAGGATGAGAACAATGTAAACAGGTGAACAAGGGCTGTTAGACATGTAGTTCTTCCATTATCCATTATCCACATTTCGCAACAAAGATAACCTAACTGCTTCCGTGCCTTCTGACGTATGATGTAAGATATTATTAAGTCTATAGCCACGCAAATGACCGCCATTTGCAAACTTTTGTGCGAGGTTTTGCAGTAAACTTTAAAACTAAAAAAACTTTTAAACTTTTAAACTTTACGATAAATTTAACTGAAGCGGTCAGTTACACAACTGAATTATTCTATCACCTCAGGATCCATACATGTTGAGTATACCTAGCTGTGATTAGACATTCTAAACATCGCGGTCTGTCGCAGTTTCAGTCTCCCCTTTTCGTCACCATCATCATCAATATTGTTACTAATATTGTCAATTAAATCATCATCAATACCAACATCACCATCCTCGTGACCCTCTTCATCATCAACGTCGTCATCATTGGAGAGGCTGTCCAGTCAGACCCGACAATGACTGACGGGTAAAATCACCTGTACGGTTTCAGGCTGTGATGTTCTAGATTCCTTTAAAGTTGCAAGTAGTCCGAATTCAAGCTCTATTCAGCCGATGAAGAGTAAATAAATGTATATATATATATATATATATATATATATACTTATGTCGCATATATATACATGCATATACATATATATACATATGTCTCACCCTATGGGCCGAACAGAAGCCTTGACTTTTAAATCTGCATCCCTTCAGTCTTGTTATAAGTAGTATGGACGAGGATAAAATTTTACTGAAAAAGTTAACTGAGAATGCTCAACCCCGTGCCTGAAATAGTTCACTCTTAGATGAAAGCCAACTTTTATATTAGGGAGGACAGTTGTCAATCTCCCATAGACATCGAATATCCCCTGTTTGAATACGTGGTCCACTAGCTTTTTAGTGACCAGATGAGCTATGCTTGGATCTGATAAACGCACTGAACAACAGCAATGGACTAGTTT
Organism: Opisthorchis felineus; assembly: GCA_004794785.1. Lineage (NCBI taxonomy): Eukaryota > Metazoa > Platyhelminthes > Trematoda > Opisthorchiida > Opisthorchiidae > Opisthorchis > Opisthorchis felineus. Next base: position 537,525 of record SJOL01006475.1, read on the forward strand.
ATGTCAGTAATCCACACATGGATTCCAGAAATAAAGACAACTAGTTATCTTCAGACGATGGAACTGTGGTCTAATTTCACTCCGGAATGTATAGTCGGTGGGCACTAAGTGATCAAACTTTTCTGGAAACTGGAGATTGACATCCGCTGGTTAACATGCACCGACAACGGACACTCTCCCCTGCCTGTGCGTCTAATGTCTATTCAAAGACGAAGACCCATAGGTAACGGTAAATCTGCTAAACTGCGTGTTCATGCCACCAGAGACCAGAATAATATCTGATATTATATCCCTTCATGGAAGAACACCCACAGCCTCATGGAAGTTTGCTTGGGCACATTCAAAACCATGGTCCATTAAGGTTTCAAAATGTACAGTAAATAGAAGCAATAGACTCCATTTTCTGAAGTTTCTTTACGGAAGTTTTTTAAATACACCACGCATAGACGATTATCAAAAGGTATTTAGCCAGTAGGATCAGTTTCGACTGACGGTCTAACAAATTACCCGCTCACGCATGTCAGGCCTTGGTGGCCTCTGTGCAACTAGAAGAGAGAAGTGATTAGTGGGCTAGTTAGTTCAGTTGCAGTCCTTGCGTCCTGGGATCTTGCTTTTGAGTGTGAACATATACGAGTGATTACAACCAGCTCTAGATTGTACTAATCGCTTCCGACTGCGAACAGTAAAAGACATTAAACAGACCGATCTCCATGGTTTGAAAACTGATTTTAAGATGGTTGGGACTGTTACAAAAGATGGACACTCGGAAGTTGTATCTAAGGGTGGTGCAAGGCGAGCAAAGTTAATAGTCTTAGTGCTGCTGCTTGCAAGAGGAATGTTCACTACGAGGCAAAAGCGGCAAATTCAAAAAACGCTTGAAAATAAATGAAGGGGCTAGACAGTCAAGCCGGCCATTCTGGCAGAAAATTACATTTCCTTGGCTTTATATGAGAAATCAGTGGACAATGTGTGTGGTGTACAACCTGTGAATAAAGTCGGCCACATCTGTTGTTATATCACATTAACTTCCCTTCGTTCCATTCTGCTTGAATCATAGTTCATATTCAGTTAACAATAAACATGAATTCTTTCCGAATATGGAATACCGATTTTTTAAGCACTTCCAAGTAGCTGAAAGGGCGTTCCTAAAGCTGCTAGTGATTTGTGTTGTGTGCTGTTTGATTTTTAGTGCAGCTGTTAGATCAGCTGTCCCAGGATTTGCCACCTCACGAGAAGGCACCATCTAAGGTAAACCCTTTGGATTATACCATTGGTAAATAACCCGGCAGTCATATCCTCTTGAGTCAAACGTAAACCAAAAGTAAGGCCACTAACCTTCACCCCTAATGTGTAAACGGACAGCAAGGTCGAGGTTCTAAATTGGGAGCGTCCAACGTCAGTGCTTTGATGCAGTCTGGACGTTCCCCAGAAAACTGGAATATTCAACAGTGGCCTCATACTGCAGGAAAAATATAGCGATTTTTCGTATTACGCATATTCCATACTCTCTATGCACAGTGCAATTGATAAGATCACTAAGAAGTATGAGGACCCATCACTGAATTCAATTAACGGAAATTAACCTAGCTTCTTAACGTTCTGGATTGGTGCAGGCAAACCAAAATCCAATTCAGTCCGTCAGATTTTGAAACGCCTTGCCACTGTCGGATAACAGTATGTCCGAAACAGCGTAACCATCCCGCGGTAGAGTTCTCAAAATCAAAACAACGTGGTTTGTTAGGGAGTGAGGCCATGATGAGGGGAGGATATTTACTGAAATAGTGTGGCGTAAGGCTAAGTGTGAAAAAAAACCTTGAAGCTGCTTTGAGACAACAACTGATCTTCCAATCTATTAAGCCACTCTTAAAGAAGAAAAGGGAAGAAATAGTTCCGCAAAAAATTAGTGCATTTTCTCTGTAGTTTCCGTTACTTGGTGCTCGGCAGCTGTTATAATGCGTGCTCAGACGGCATCCGTTTGCTACTCTGCTCGAAGGATTACATTTGACGGCTCTCGTAAAGTCAAACTTTGTGTTAATTCTCATCACACAGGTAAACCCGAGAAACGTTTGATTTATGTAGGCTAATTGTTAGTCTGGATTCTTGTTCGCTAGATAAATACCATATTCAAAACACCAAACTCCAGTAACTTACCAGAAAGATGGAACACTCGTCGTTAAACAGATGAAAGGGATAAGTATAGCGCGAAACAGTTTCAATCCCATTGAAAACATCGAATATATTCCGTTCAGTTGCTTAATACGGTATGGTAGTTCACAACCTTCTTCGTGTCACAATCACTTTTTGCAACAACGGATTGATTGGTCAATCCTCTTTACTTTCGATAACTTTCGACGCCACTGTTAATTCGCTAGTCAACGGAATTCACCGCTATTTAATGTCCTCACTCGATTGATGGTAGGCCTGGGTATAAGCCTTTTCTGATCTTCAAATCCGTTGCTCTATCACTTCTCAGTTTGTGCGACACTACTGTTGTTTTGTTATTCAAAACACGCAGGTTAATTTGTCCACTCTCTTGGATGATGCGGCACTAGGATATTTAGACATTTGTTCTGGTCGCCGCTGATTCAAGGCTTGAATAATTGTGTGGGTGAGGCAGCCCTTCACAAAGTAGTTAGATGGCCCCTACATGCTGCGGGACTCTGCTGGCATGGCAGTCGTTTTCAAATATGTAAATGCGCCGTCACTCTGGAGACTACCAACGACACTGCCAACGACACTGGCAATAAGTTCACCATGGATTGAACCTTTTGGACATCAAAGGTTACATTTGTCGTCCACTGGTTAATGCAACTTCGTCAAGACTTTTGTGTGAATCTTTACCACAATAAAAACACAACTGAAGATTAAGTTCCACATATCCACAATTACCAGCTGTGAAGAAACTCGAAAAATCTGGTCAGCTAAAATACCCCAGCTGGATGCTTGATATTCTCCCTATCAACCACAAAATGATCAGATAAGAAAGAATCACTTCCTATACAATACGTCTAGACGAGAACAAATATGCAGCCCACTTTTACTGGAGTGAACGAATGTCTTGTCTTTGGGTTCCATAAAATTCTATTTATAACATCTGTTATTTCAGTAAGCTGACAAAAGGTAGCATGTCTGTGCGTAAGCAATTTAGTTCAATTAGAGCAACTAGGCCAATTTTTTGCGCCTTAACATCCTTATGGTTACACGCCTGAAAATTAAAAAGGGTCTCAGGAAATTCTTCTTGAATCTTCATTTATTACCGTCCCGTCATGTAAGGCCATTACTTAAATTCGCATTATATTGAACTCACAGTAATTTGAATGTAGCACTTGTTCCTTTACCATGGAGGTTTCTTGAATGTTTTAACTAAATGTTCACCACTGCTGAAATGGTGTGATTCTTTGCATGAAATTTACCGTATAGCTTTGCTTTATTGACTACCCCTGGCGAGAATTATAACTTGCAAAAATACATTAATCAAATAGAAGAAATCTAGACTGGTTGGACATAGATGCTCATCTTATCGTGCAACTTTGGATCAGTTCACTGACATGGATTTATCGGGTACGCGACAAAGAGAACCTCAGGGATTAAAGCTTTGTGAAAATCGTGATTCTGGGTTGAGAAACCTTTGTATCCGATAAAGCAGTTTGCATTTCTTGAAACCACATGTCGTTCATGTTTTCCCATTACCAGTTTTACCTTTTTTGGTGTTCACCAGAAACGCATCATCTCCGAGCTCTAGCCAGTATAATGTTCTCTTTTGCCACACAGTTGTACGAAGATGGTGAAATATACCCATTTTTAAATAAAGCCGACGTTTATGTGGAGTTAAGTGGTATCCCAGCTGAAGCCCTCTGCTATGATGTTCGCCATTTGTGTACGAGTTGGTGTGCGAATAAAATATAAGGTTGACGGAAACTGGTGGACTGCATATACCAGCTAAGCTCTCCAGTGAGCCGTTGCACACTTTACGTCAGCTCAGTGAGTAGTGTGTTCTTCCAAGCTAACATACTGCGATATCTTGAATATCATGGAGAGCGAAACACAAAGTGGCTTTACGCAGTACGTTTAGTTAAAAATAATGTAGCTAACTGTCTAATTTGGAAACCGGTTGTTCCATCCGTTAAAACTAGCTTAATTAGCAAGTGAACGTGTTTTGCCAATTGCATTACAAACCCCTAGTTCGTGTGTTTTTATGGCGGTGATGCAAACCAAAACATAGGTTACTCAGGGTCGCAGACGGGATCATATTTTCAAACGATATCTATCATTTCATGAGTCTAGTGAATGGTGGAGTCGCACGGTTACCAGTACCATTGACCACTAATTCTTCTTGGGGCACAGTACAAACTTTCCTGTTCACTACGACTGCTACTCATCAATTTTGTTGGTTGGTTGTGACTCGATCTAACTAAGCAGTCCGAGTAGATGAGGTTTTGTTTTACAACAATCATCCACAATTGTATTTCGAGATTCGTAATAGTTAGAAGGTGTAGTTGACAAACTGAATGCCGCCCTGTCTAATGTTGATCAGCTTCAAATGCGCAAGAGTGGTATCCAGTCTATGAAGGAAATTAATGCCAAGGTTGGTTTCTTTTCATTGATTTCGCTGGACTAATAGGTTTACTTGAGCATATCACCAAGAGGATTGGTAAGAGCCACAAGCACCGTAAAAGGTGGATCAAATGTAATCATGCTGTGAACACATGCGGTGTCAATCGATTAGAGTCGGCGACACACAGCAGCATCTAGTTGCTCCCAGTCATTTACCTTCCCCTCCACTGGTGACTAGGTGTGTGTAGAATCACACTGGATACCAAATAGTGTGTAGCGTCCCGACCACCGAAAATCTCTCTCACAATGGCTTGGCGGTTGTTAACCTACACTCTACCGGTAATAATCATGCTGGGTACAGCAACCAAAAGTATAACAGACAAGACGTACGATGTTAGTATTCGCACATCACAACAATGTAATTCAGAGTGATATCAAACTTTTGTGCTACATGCAATTTCGCCATTTGAAGATGATAAAGCCTTATTTTGTGGAAAGTATTTTCCAAAGAGTTTCTTATAGTAACATGAATACGTCCGTTACTGAAAGGTTTGAGGCTACCAGTGTTGATCGACTGTTTGATATTTCGACGTCAGTGAAAAGTTCATATTACCTGTTGAATCAAGCTGTGGACGACTGGCATTTCCGGAGTGTTTAGGTTACTCTTTTGACTAGTGATGGACAAGAAAAGCGTTTGGAATGTGAGCGCGCCTCCTATGATGTCAGTCATCCTTGTCTTAATGTAAATACTATTTGTTTGCACTGGTCGGTTCACGATAAACTTTCTTTCAGCAATTTTTGCATCTACAGTCAATACACCAGGTTCTGTACAATGATCGATAAACGTGTGAGGTGTTACTCTTCAAAAAATGGATGGTTGTGCAAACACATTTTCAAACGGGATCAAAAGTTTGTATTAAATATAGTTTATGCCGTAAGTTGTACTTTAGTATAAAGGTGAGGTAGACGCTAAGGTGAGTGTGGATGGAGCTGGAGTGGTCTTTAAAACAACGAACCAGCCTGCCACGTAGCGAAGCTCACAACTTTTATTTGGAAATCGTGCCTTGTGCTAGTAACTTGTTGACATCAAACAATTTATCCACGAATTAACGTTTTTTAAGGTAGTGAGTAGATGTTAATATGTTGAAAATTCATGTAGGTGCGCAGCTGATATACGCATTGACAATATCTCCTCGCTTTTGATGGCAGAGTGTTTGAAAGCTAGTTGCCAAGCTCGGTGAGCAGATCAACAAGCACCTGATTAACAACCAATAAACGCATCCTAGGTACCAGTATTTCGACACATTACCAAACAAATGAATAGACCAACGGTGCATGTCTGGAGCGGACGATTGACGCTTGGACCATCAAAAATGGGTAACCAGACTACCGGTTTAAGAAGAGACACAAATTAATGCAACTGAGGTTTTGTTGTGGGAATTGAACTGGCACCAATTTACATAAAACGCAATTAATGGCAAATCAATCTTCCAAAATTACACCGTAATAGCCGCTGAGAAATACCTAGGTGGAACAACTTCATTGCTACGATCTTTGAGATGAAACCGCCAGGGACTATTGAGTCTGATTAGGTTTGGTCTAGTTCCATTTTGATACAAAGTCCTTTCTAATTCAGGTTAATTGGCGGGTACCATCTTAATATGAGTTCACGACATTTGCTATTATGAATGCTGTTTGGGGATGTAATTGAATAACACACAAACAGTCAGTACTTGCACTCTTCAACTGTTCAACCGTTTACTTTTTTTCAGTTGGAAATACTATTCTTGGAAACATTTGCGATAGGGCAAAATCATGCGCTTCTCCTACATTTCCATTCGGTCATTATTGTAAAAATCCTACGTTTGATATCTGCATTCATACATTCAGTTTTGAATATCGACAAGCGTTTGTCGTACGCACAACTGTTTGGAAAAGTAATTGATTTTCTCTGGGACTATCCCTATGGGAGAAGGACTTTCTGTGTAGGGGTTTGTGAGCAGTCAATGAACTTACGCTAGTTTCTTACTACATTTATTTTCAAAACCCATGTGTAGCACATATCTATACCAGTCACTACTATTGTCCATCCTAGTTCATCTTGCCTTCAGTTTTGCCTAGAATACAGCAATGCTACAAATGATTTTCCATTAGGACTGATGCAGGAGCCCAGTAAATGGTAATTTGTTGAATGGTTATTAAGCATGTCTCATGAAAAACAATTTTGTTGCCTTAATAATATTCTCGCTTCTTTAATTTGTTTTGGCTGATCGTTCTTCACATCAAACCGCTTGACTGGATACCGAACTGCTGGTACGTGTACGTCCACTCCCGGACGAAATGTTTTATACTAGTATCAACCCCATATGAACTGATCGGTTTCTGTTAGTTTCTGTCTCTTGACTCGACTCATTCAAGGTCTGAGCATGGATTGGTATAAACGGAGCGTAGGAGTAAGTCTGGACACTCCATCGATTAAGCAAGGTTGACAATTTTCCTGTTTCTTGCTAGTCAGCTCAAAATTCAAGCTCATTTTTGTGCGCGAATTATTTTTATATGGCCAACTTGCTCGTTTGGGCAAGGTTTCCGAACATCTGATCCCCCACCGCGAACTTCAAGTCAATTTTGGTCTAACTACAACTCATCACACGTCTGAAAATATGACCGCTGGTGTATGAAGGCGATCATATGATTGTGTCTTGCTCTGTCTGTCTCCCACCGGCATCCAACCATGTGCGGAAATGTATAGCGCGTGTCTCAGATAAACCCCGGAAACCCAGATTTCGTAAATCCAGCTGTGTGAGCCGAAAAAAATCATGCATACGAAACCTTCATACTCCAATCACAAGCCAATCAGAAGTCCTCACGACTGGTCAGCAGGGTGGCCACTTGAGTTCACATACGGTTGGATGTCTGGTGTTTACCTTCAATTTTCCAAACCAACTCCAATTCTGCTTAGAGCAGAAGTTTCATTCTTAAACTCTTCAAACTCCTAGAGCCTGAGGTAGCTCAATGGTTAAGGCACAAACTTACTGACACAAGCGTCCGTGGTTCAAACTCAACCTCTGCTGCTATCTAGGCTTAGGCAACCTCACGGTGTCTCAGCCCTCCTGTTTCCTTCGGGTAGCATGACAGCTAAGCACCAAAAGGGTGTTACAGCTGAACAATCATTACGGATTTTCAACATTCTAGTATCATAACTGCCGCGTCAAAACCACCTACTATTGCACATCATTGGTCTAAATTGCAACCAGAACCTCAAATTGACCCACATTAAAGAGGTAACTGTCCTTGACAATCATCCAAGACTTTTTTGCCTCCCACCAAGGATCATCCTTGTCATGTTTATATGGGCGCAGACTTACCAACCTCATTTAGCTCCACCTGAAAGCCCCAAACACTACAATTGCCAACCTACTGGCTAATCAAGTCGGTCATGACCACAGGCAGCAAAATGACCACACTCATTCCCTCATGTTAATCAACATAAACAGGCTTTCACTTTCTGCAACCTGTGACCACGATTAGCACGTCCTACAATATATCCATTGGGCTGGCAATCATGCCCTACTGTATATCCCCATACAGGACTACAGTGCAACCTAATCTAGTCAGAAAATGCACCCTAATCACTGCCAACCAGATAGGTCGGGTAGGTCAAACATCCAGCCCCACAGCTTCACTAACACCACTTCTGATAAACCAAAGACCGTATTCGTACCCTAGCAATTATCCCGTGTCGATATTTTGAGCCTTTTACCTCATCCATACACAAACTGGTTCATTCATAGATGAGGGTTGTTTCCTTCTTCTCAACCACCTAGATTTGAAGCTTCTTGAAAACGACTAACTCAAGAGTTCAGTACAACCACCCAAAAGCCACTAGCCACAAATCGGAATCCTAAATCAATATGCCATCTTTCTCGTCGCTGACCTGTTGCTTCTTAACTAACTCCATCATCTGCGTGTTATCACTATACAGTGGTATTTGGGCAGGATAATTATCAGTGAGTCATTAACGGCAACCTATACGATTAGCAACCAAGTTTCTTCTCCAACTTAACGATTTTTCTTCATGACGGGAAAGCCAATATCCACAACGTCACTGCTTCCATTGACCTAGCGAACTTCACGTACAGGAATATGAAAGTCGACAACCATCAACGCGTGGTTTCCACTTGTTGGTGGTCTTCGCGTGACACTCAGTATGAAGACTGTCCACTACAGCCATCTTATAAAGGCTTTCCGATAAGCTGTTGGCTTACATTTCAGCGTAACACTGTTAGTGTTGACTTTAGAATGTCAAGTACCTAGCGATACTTGCTTCAATCTAAAGAGAAAAGCACTCTCAAAGCCGCCTGGTCTCTGTCCTTCAAGGATGGGTATATCAGGTTGGGATATCTGCATGCGGTTAATACCTGCTAGATTTCGTGTTCATGTGTGAAATTCAGGTTGTTACAACATCAACCTCAGATAGTTCAAAATCCCCAGAATGGATCCGTCAGCCCCGACCAACCCCAACACACCATGAATCAACCTTCCTCTCACTGACCCTCCTCTATTGTGAGACTCACTGGAGGTAAGATCGTGCCGTACTCTGTGATGTGGATGTGACATCAGTAAGGTGTTCCCACCATACGACCAGCATATCCTTCCTGTCACCTCGTTGGCCAGGCTTCCGTGTCAGAAGCTGAATGCAGGATCCCCCCACAAAACCTTAAATTTCCCCAGTGCCTTTTGGGTCAGGCTTTTGAGTTAAAAGCACAAGGTGGGGTACCTCAGTTAAACCGTTCTCTTTGGCTTGGGCAACCGGGCAGCATCATTTAACTTTACAGCTCTTCCTTCACTGTCCCCTCCCAACATTTTCATCACCAAAGTCCTTCTGACTCACTTATCTGTCTACTACACAACGGTTGATCCGCATACGAGACTCTGTCAAGTAAAGTAAATAAGGACTAACTTTTATTAATTTCAATGGATCTGTTCCACACTGCCGCCTTCATTGCCCATAATCTGTGCTAAACTGGGCAACAGTTAGCTCTTGTCCAGTTCTTGTTCCCTCTTCGATCGATGTATGCTGCCTCTGAAACACCCATACAAAACCCCAGTTTGGTTAGTCATCTCAAACCGTTCGGTAAGAAAGCAGATTTCACGTCCTTTATTCTTTGGGCAATGGCTGGTAGTATCTACGGTGTGAGAGTTGTGCTTAGCTCCATGACTGAGTGCGTTTTACTGGACTGGGTTCCAGTAAACGGTCATTTTTGCGCCGTTACTTCAAGTGGATTAATCAAGATCAGCGCATCTCGATGTTGTGGATGGTGCTAATTTTATTATATCATCACACGCCCCAACACAGCACAGTTCTAAGTCTGGGAAAAACAGCTTCTGTTGAAATTTTCCAGTGATACACAAGTCAACGAGATGCTCCGATATTGTGATTCCTGAAGGTGATATGAATGCTAAAGTTTGCCCACTAAGTCCCTGTATAGCCCATCTTGGCTGCCGATTAGGGGTTGACGCTCACGGAAAAGCTAACTGGGAGCGACTCCTCCAGCTATGTGCTGCACATCATTTGTTTCTACTTAGCACAAACATTCAAGGCAAGCACTTACATCGTGCGACTTGGAGGCCACCCAATACAAACCAGCGGTGAATTAATTTGGACCGTGTGGCAATCAGTTACCCGTGGAAGGCCTTGGTAAAAGATTGTCGTTCTTTTGGAGGTACACCTCTGGACTCCGATCGCGGGATCGTATGCGCTTGCAAATCGCTTCACTATTTCGACAACATTGTGTTAAGTTGAATGAGAAGCTCCCGGGACTCAACAGGAAAAATAATGTTTTGGATGACGATTGGGTAGGGTGAAAGACGTCATACTCACAGCTTTTGAAACCGTCCGCCCGAGGTCCCTCGCATACCCAAGTGAACGGTGGTGTCTTTGCGATCAGCGGCTCTGCTTGAAGCCAGAAAAAGTATACTAGCAACAAATGACTATGGTGGGATGCGCAAATACCTCAGACACCAAATAATAAAGAGCCTAATAACTGACAGAGAGCGCCTACTGATCACGAAAGCCCAGGAATTTACGAAGGCCTTTACAAAGGGGAATAATTGCACCCGGTCCTAGTTTGCCTGATCAGCTGTTCGGAGGAAGGTGGATGCTAGTAAAACTATCTCCTAGAAGGATAAGACCTCATCCAACCATGGGAACGTCGTCTTGAGCAACAGGGTGAACCCTATGAGGAACAGGTCAGCTGGGCTCCATCAGTTCAACCTCTGAGAGGGCTGACTTGTACTCGAGTGGGACTCAGTCAGCAGAAGTCCAGCGAAACATTTCAATGCCTCAGCGCAACAAAGCACCTAATTCAGACGGTCTGCGCTCTGTACTCTCCGAAGATGCTAACTGGTTCGTCGTGGCTAAACTAATGACCCTACTCCAGAGTGTTCGGAATGAGCAAGATATTCCAAAAGAATGGAGCGCATCAACGGTTATTCTTATATTTGAGATGAGTGCAGGAATATCGTGCGAAAGGCACCGGGGCGTAGGCCAAGTGGGTATAGCTTCCAAGGTGTCTTCTGGCATTATTCTACGCAAGTTGATCCATCATTGGGAGAATCAGATCTGCGAGAAAAAGCTGAGTTTCTCCCTGGCCGGGGTTGCGTCGATCATATCTTCACATTGCGACAATTATTGGAACCACAGCAATCATTCCGAAGACCAACAGTGGTCATATTTCTCGATCTAAAGTCTACTTTTACCCCGTTTGACGTCAGAAACTGTGACAATGTATGGCGATATTAGGTATCCCTCCAATTTCTTGCCTCTTATTACAACTCTGTATGCTTCCTCCTGCTAACGCGTACGTGCCTACGGCTAATTCTCTCCTCAGTTCACTACATCCAGTGGCTTTAGGCAAGGATGTTTTCTGTAGCCCTTTCACTTCATCTTCATAATCTTCTTTATCTTCGTCTTCTTCACGTGCCTCTAACATCCTGATGATCAAACGCTCACGAGGCATTAGCTCACGGACTTTGTGTACACCGACGGCATTGCTTTTCTTGGATCATACTCTTGAGAAACTATTTCAATTAACCCACATAACTCTGCTACACAGTTTCGGGTGCGCTTCGCACCTGTGATGTCTAGCATGCTGCTGCAGGATTGGGCAGGATAAAAAACAAATCTAATGCTTGCAGCTGAACCGCTCGAACTAGCAGACTAGGTAATTTACGTGGGTAGCTGCGTAATTTCCCGCGGTCTGGCGAAAGAGGGACCACTTTCCGAATTGGGAGGGCCAGTGCAGCATTCGCTAAACTCCGATATTTGTGGTGCCGACGTAACATCAGCTTGACGGTCAGATGTAGAGTGCACAATGCCGCTGCCCGTTGAATGTTGTGGACCTTCGAAGTCCTGTGTTTGACCAAAAGTCTTTCCGAAGCATCGACAGAGTATGGGGGGAACACCAGGTCAGTAAGGCATAGGTATGCCAGATGGTTCTCGTGGATGTTCATCCTCCCTCGATGGGTCAGCTGATTACACTCTACAAGTTACTATGGTTAAGCGATGTAATTTGTATGCCAAAGGACCGTTTGTTTCCTGGAGCTTGCTTCTCTCGGCCTTGTGTCGGATGGAGACGACCCACGAACAGTCATTCCATCACCTTGCAAGGAAGCATGTAAGTCCTTATCAGTCAGCTGAGCCGTATTGGTAAATGCCGTCTTCCCGGAGTGGGATCACAGAACAAGACAAACGACAGATATGCCTGTGTCATGAGGCCAATCGCAGTTTTGAATTAAAGCTATCGCCTTTACTGGGTGGTTGTCAATCTCTGTCATACCGGATAGTCAGAACCATTCGATGCCAATGAACTGATTAGGCGATCGCCTCCAAAGCTTGGCTCTCACGCCATAATTCTCCTTATTCTCGGTGAACGAAGCTGGAACGACTGGAACCATTGCATTTCGATGCACAGTTTGTGAGCTGAAAAAGTGAACTGAACTGAACTTCCTGACGGATGGTAGGAACACGGCCATATATATGAT
>SJOL01006475.1:550160-622470 GCA_004794785.1 Opisthorchis felineus
TATATATATATATATATATAGTTTACTCCGGTTTTACCTTCCTGGTTACACATTCACTGGCTACAATAGAGTTTCCCTCATTCAGGATCTTGACCATGACCTGTGCTACTACTTTGACGATATTGAGCCAACTTACATCACCCTTAACGCTGCTGAACCATCTCTTTCTATCTTATTATCACCCAACAAACGCCCGCAAAAATAAATTTAGCTCCATTTTTCACAACCATTTTTGCCAACTGGCCACAATTCAAATACTTTTCTCAAGAGCGACTGATGAATAAAACCACCATATCTGTCCTGCTGACGAATTTCAAATCATTCCGTAACACAAAGAGTTTTCCAGGGGGCAGATTCTGCGTCGCTTGCCAACTGAAAATTCCCGACATCTGAGCTATATGCACCACTAAGTCATCCATCGTCACCTTCTTTGACAAGCGTCGCGAGCTTGACATAATCCCCTACAAACATCTCTTCCAGAAATTTCAGCGCACTGACAGCTCCGACACATACAGCTGGTACGTTCAGGGCCGTAATCAGGATGCCGGATTGAGTGAAAGCCTCTAAAATCTCTAGCCTGTCACATGATTGCACGGCAGTGGAACACCAGTGTTATCTTATGATCTTTTCCTGAGTGACGATGATGACAGCGATGGTGACGAATACATTCCAACGCAGCCAGTTGCGCGTCATCACTTTCGAGCATCCTCTATGGAAAGTCTCCTTCTCAGTCTTCATTCCCAACTGCTACTCACCACTGCATGTAACCAAGACCATGCCGGTCTGTGGACCGCTTCCCAAAAGATCACATCCGACCATTTGATTGCTATTGTGATTGTTTTAACTCACGATGTCAAAATATCTTCGACTATCTTCACCACCCATACGTGCATGCCTAAAAGTTCTCAGACGCATCTGTCACACTGATTCTCTAGCACGAAACTGACACCACGCCATCGTTGCAAATCCTACTTGAAACCGTTACTGCTTCGTATCGACTCATTAGATGAGGCCTTGAGATTATAACCCCACCACATCCAATGCGCTGGCATATCATGACAGCGAGGCAAGTAACCCTCAGCAGTCATGCATAACACCGTCATCATTTTCGTGCGTGTTCTTCAGTTCTTTTGTGGGAACGCCACAAAAAAAATCCACAAGCGAGTGTGCTTAATATACACTTTCCAATGCCCTATTCGCTACCTTAATACCGCTTACATTGCCGAGGTTTTTGGTTAGTTTTTCCTAAACATTTCAAGTATGCGGCCCAAAATGATAATTATTTCTCAGTCAGACATTTTCATATAGTTTGCATTTTACATTTTACCGTACCAGGTTCGTTTTCCACTTTTAAAACCTGTGTTGACAACGTTTGTCTACAGAGGAAATTATACAGCTGTTATTACCTTGTTTTTTTTTACAATGATATATTGTAGTTTTAACTCATTGGTATTCCGTATAACTAACAAGTGACAGATTGGAAATCGATCTTTGGGAGTCCATTTCCTAGGGCAGTTAGCAACAACCATCATTCGGGTAGGTTCAGTGCCGGCATATTGTCAGAACAGCGATTTCAGAGACAAAATAAAATTCGTGAGTTACTTGTGCGAAACCCATTCTCTAAGACAAATCAGGGCAATAAACTCAAAGGTTATAGGGGTATTCTATTTGATTATTTTTTATCTATTTATTTATGCCACCGTAAATGAACTCGCTTTTCAATTTCTATAACACGTCAAAATGGCAGTTTTCTGGGACCGTGTTTTAATACATTTCGGCTTAAGCAGTGCCTTTTCATGTTTTCATCGTATCCTATAAAATGGGTTGCGTTTTAAACTGCTGTCCTACCACGGTACTAACTGGGAAAATTATTAAATGAGTCAACATGTGCTTCAAATTTTGCCTTTAGCTGTCATTAGTCAAACTGAACCCTCTGATGTGGAAATCGCCTTCAGAATACTTAAGATTTTCGACCAGTACATGTTATGCTCACAAGAAAAACAAAAATCGGACTCATTCAAGCGCAATTTTAGCTCATTAGCCAAAGTGAATGGAACTTCTCGCCCTGTTTTTTAGTTATGTTAAGTGTTTATAATAACCTGAAGGTTGATCTTTTCGTGAATTTACTTGAATGAATGAAGTGTATGCGCTCCAGTCGTTTGGCTCGCCAGGGAGGCATCGTTCGATATTACTGAGACCCTGCAGGTATTTTACAGCTAACAAAATAGCTTTGGATTCAACATACTGCAAGGTTACCAGGCATACGGTAAGGCTAGTGGTGTACGCATTGACAACTGGCTGGAAAGCAGCCGCGATACGAATTCACGGCCAGCCAACTAACGGCGCATTTTACAGCAAGCAAACTCAAACTTTGATGATTCGGTCAGTAGAACTCAACTGTTTTCTCAAAATGTCAGCTTTAAAACATTGGCGACTCCTTTTCACGTGACAACCAGCTAAAGTTACTATCGAAATGCTCGAATTTCCCGATAAACATCAAAGACGAGGGTTTTTCTGGTAAGGTATTATGCTTTATTCAGTGTAGACTTCGGTAGAAGTAGGTAACTGTTTAACTCCTCCAATCATTGTTTGCAGATATAAGTTCATAAAGCCAAATTGTTCACGTGAATCCGGTAATTCGAAGGTTAGCTTCGCTTGTTTCCATAGGTTATGAGGTGTAATGCCAAAGACGTCATATTTCAAATGAAAACGTAGGTTGATACCATTATACGACAAACTTACCGTATGTAACTCACAAAAGAAATATTTTGAGTGAGCAGCCACTTAACAAGAGATGTGATGGAAAAGTGGATGCAGACAAGCCACCACATAACACTCACCGACCGGAATAGTTGAAGGAAAATGCGTCAGAATCCTGAACGCAGCTAAGTGGTTTGCAACAGGAAACATGAAATATAGGAACAGCTGAACCTTGCTTCAAAGTTTCTCATTCAGCTAAATTTGCCATCCCCACTCGCTATCACAGACCGGATATTGATCATTCAACATTCACATTAGGAAATAATGGAACCAATCACCGTTTACCTATTTTTTCGCACTGCCTCTTGTTCACTTTTTCACAATGTGGCTTAAAGGCCTGTTTTGCTGCTGCTGCTAACCGGCAAACAAAGTCACTCATCAAACGTTTTCACCAGTGTTTCGAGCAGCAGTGTAAAAGCCACGGCGGATTTCTGCCTAAAAATTTATTTGCATTCTAAAAGTTCAGCACCCTTGGGAGCGAAAATATTCCACAGACACCTGTCTAGCTTTTGAAGCATTGCATGATCACATTTGGCTAGGCACAATTCTACATCAGGCATTAATCTGTCAGTGCCTTTTTTACCCAGCTTCAAGCTCAGCTTCGGTTTCCATGTTAAATGAGAACGTCATAACAGCCAAAACATCTTACCACACCAAGCAGCAAGGCAAGCCAAACGAGCTTGCAATTCGGTCATTTTCAGGTTTTGCCATGGTAGCACGACGGAAAGAAATCGGCTTGTTGTCAGCCCGAGTAACATGAATGCGGTGGAGAACACAGTGACCTGCAAGAAAAGGGAGAGAAACAGTGAACTTTACTCACCCTTTGATATACGCTACGTTTTGTGAAACGGGTGGACAACCTGGCGTGATCTAAATAAAGGTGCGAGCTGGATCGAAACGCGTCAACACGATATCATTTGGTGGCAACAATGTATGATTACTTGGCGAATTTGTCAACATAAAACGAACTAGGAATGTATGTACGGGCCAAAGCTTTGGGCCAGTTGATGACACCTAACCATAAGGTGGGAGAAAATGTAAGTTACTTACACTGTTTCATAGACAGCTGGCCTTTCTCAATGATCGAAATGGGCTTTTCAGCTTAAGAGGATGACAGACAAGCGACTACATGCTGTAAGCACTATTTCAATTTTCTACCATCATGGTTATCCCCATCATCACACTCATAATCGGAATCATAATAACTATCCTCGTTACCATCTTCATCATCAGAAACAGTCGAAGCGCACTGTTATCATCACCGAACCATAATTAGCATTGTTCTCAGCCTTCCTAATGTCTTCATCACAGGCGCCATCGGTACTATTACTATTATTGTTATTACTATCCTCAACATCACCACTAACACTGTCTTCATTCTCAGTTTTATCCTCATTCGCATTGTCATCTACTGGTCATCCGTGTCACCGTCACCGTCATCTTTGTTAAAATACGTGGTGACATATTCAGAGACCACAAATCATTTATCACCCGAGCCTTCCTGCGCAATCCTGGACCACACAAAGTAGAACATAAAGTTGGTGTAGAGTCACGGAAACCTCATGAGCCTCAGAGTCGGGCATTTTAGATACCTTTTATTTTTTCAAGTAGCCTGAGGTTTAGTTTCATTTAACTGATGGTAGTGAACAATCTCAGTCGGTCCTGTGTCTCACCCCATGCCTAAATACTTCAGTTTGAGGTAAAAGCCAAAATTCGAACTACAGGAGCGGTTGTCACTCTGACGCGGACTGCGAAAAGTAAGGAATCTAAAGGAGGTGATTGGTCTGTGTGACGGTTATCGGTGACCACTAAACTCTTATGCATTCTCAATATGCAGGACGAGGTTTCTGCGGAAAACAAAAGCGAAATATTCTAACACTACCATTATACGCTCAATAATAGTCATAACATATCTACCCTCCAAACTGTTGATGGGCCATCGCTTCCAAGTGTCATTCAGTCACTTCTTCTATGATGACGTCGTAGCCACCTCTTTCTGTATGCCGGGAATATGCCCATCATACTTGGATGCACAGAGCTCGTTGTATTCAAATGTAACTTAGGTTAGAGGTGTAAGCGAAATAACCGCAGGAATACCAGTGTAATAGCAGAATCTGCAGATCAACTCCAATGGGCGGCTAAAAGGTCTATTGTCTATTCGTATTGCACTACTCATAAGGTTGCTGAAAATTCTTCGACAGCTCGCGATATCTCGAATATCGTAGCAACTGAAACATGAGGCGGCCCGGTGCAGCACATTCAGTTGCCTGGAAACATCACAAACGAGATATTCAGTTGGGTTCCAGGTGAGTCTCTCGCAAAACCAAATTTGTTTGCAAATGAGTGCATTTCGCATATGTCCATTGTCTGTTTCCTGCTGAAGGATCACTTCTTCGAACTAGTTGAAATAAAGTTGACCGGTAGAGGCTGATATGCCAGGAAATTATGTGTAAGGCCTTGTCCAAAAACTGATTTATGAGATTATCGAAATTTAGCGATCCTTATAGCGGAACCTTCTCGTCACATAGGCTGTTGAACGAACACCTTACACCGACTTGACGTCTGCCGAAATGGATTTTGCTGATGGTTTCTTAGTTTTCGGAAGCTCTTGTGTCAAGAGAACAAGGTCTCACAGCAACAAATCCAAAGGTTGTTGACCAAGCCGTTTGAAAAGACAGCTTATAGGTCCAAACTTTGGCCCACTAATCATAGAATTTTATGTTTCCTGATAATCGCTTTTCAAGAGCATCAGAATAATATAGTAGTTGAGAGGATGAACTGTTCTAGAAAAGTCTGGAGAACAGATGGTGGCATAAACGTCTGGGATAGTCCTGCCGCACCCTGGGCGGCCGCGTGCGTATCAACTTCTCGAATGGCTGAAGTGTCTCATGGGAAGAACTGTTAAACCGACACATTTTCACCAACGCTACACTGTATGGCGCTCAAGCCTTGACCGCAGCTGCGAAGATAGACAGACCAATGCAAATTGGTTGGATAATTTCATAATCTGACTACAGTTTGAAGCATCCGGGCAGAATCAGGTGATTACAATGCTGAAGGTCGCTTGAAGCTCAGACTGTGATAGGTGTTCATCACATATACTCTAGTTAAAAGTCGCCTTGTGCAATGACGATAGTAGTGTAAGTGAAGAATGAATTAGGACTTGGAGGTGATGATTGCTTAGCTTGGCTGAATGCCATTCATTGTGTGTTTTGTTAACCTGGTTGCAACCGATGCACACAACCTTAGTTTAGACATGGTCAGCCACCGTCATGCCCCTTAACAAAGGTCAACAAGATTACGCTGAAAACAAACCCCCACATTTTTTGTGCCATTCTACAAGATGATTTGACCGAGCGGTTGGGAGAGGAGAGACTGCAGATGAATCAACTAAACCACACTGCTGTCCAGTAAGTAGGTCATTTTTCTGTTTGGTTCTACTGGTTCTACTGGTTGGTTCTACTACCGCGTCCAATAACAAAACGTTTGATAGTCGTTCAGAAGGTAGATAATCCGGAAAGGCCGCTTCATCCAGGAGTCACTCAAATTTTTATGGCCTCTTCCATGAACGTATGTCGGAAAACTACTAAGCACACCATAGTTCGTAAGGAACTGCTTTAGAAGCAAATGAGAGTGAAGCGTTAAAGGGCAAATCCTGTACCAGAGTCGGACAAAATCTTCAAGAAATCAGCCACGCCATTTTTCATTGGTTTTACAAGACGAGGGAGATTCATAGTGTTGTGTGCAAGAAGAATATGGTCATTGCTACAAAATTTGGAGTTAGATGGTTTTAGACATTAAAAGGGTATTGCCATTGTTGGACAGGTGGGAGAAAGGCCTGAGAATTTACAAAGTGAGCTTATTCCTTATCGACGTTTATAGTAAAATCTGTATTCGGATACATAGAGAGCTAAAAGTTGATGATAGAAGCTGCAGAACGGTTCCAATGATATGATTAATTGCTGATGAAAACGTACCGTGCCACTTTTATTTGCCTGGTAGGACGCTGGAAGGAGAGCACAGGGCAGCCAGTGGGTATGAAGTATCTAGAAATCAAGTTACTCTGCTACTCTCTGAAGTATAGCGGGCGAAAAAATGACTCGTCCTGCAATAGGCAAGCACAAATCTCCAAGCTATTTAGCCGGTGCTGGCGTAACATATCTCTGTGTTCATAAGTGTCCCCTGTGTTCCCAAAAAATCATAATGTGCCTGGATGTCAAATCCTTTGTCCTGGAGTCGGTTAATTGGTAAAACAGAAAGATGGCTAATCATAAATGGCAAGTACCCATATTCGTTGACACTGCTGCATCACACTGGGTGCAGGATAAATTTTTCAATGTCCGGTTAATATACTTGCCTGCAAAGTACACATCCTTAATACAACCGACAAACCAGAGTGTAATCTGGTTCTGCAAATGCAACTTTCGACAAGTTCTCGTCGCTTTTGTAATGTGTCACAGAAAACAAGTTTGCTGCTATGAGCAATATGGTTAAGCCGACAGACCTGAAGCACAGTTCATCTGGACGCACTAGTAGCCCACCGTACACGCCTTCAGAAAAGCAGGATTTATGTCACGTGGGAATAGGTCGGAAAGACTCTCTAAAAATAGAAGGTCGATAATACATTGGAATTGGCAATATCTCACTCTATCAGGAGATGCAACGGATAGAATTCGACCTAAATGAAGTGAATTCGAGCAGATTAAGCAAATTACTGCCTGTATTTCAGAATTTGGTGGCAAAGCAATTAACACTAGTTCATATGGAAGAACAAGTGTCTCCCTCAATGTAGAGAAGAGGGGTAGTGACATAACGTCTGATAATGCAAGCAACCTTCTGGGAGGTTTTTCACTTCGGTAAAGTTCGGTATTCTGATTCCTGATGCAGCAAGCCGTCGAACTTAATTTTGTTGTCGGGGCCTACGCTGGCCAGTTGAAAGGAAAAAGGCGGCTGGAAATCTGTGACTATTTTGGCAAATAAATGGCTGTCCAGAATGAATACTCTGTTACAGGATCTATTAAAATGGCCGACTTCTCCACTCCATCCGCCATATTTACTGGGGACAGGAAGAGCATGCTTATACGCTGAATTCGTTTATCCCTCCAGATTTCATTTTTCAGCGTGAAAGTCATTGCTGGACGCACATTGCAGTGATGACCAAAGTTTTGACATTAAATGGGCTACTGATTCAGCCGTCAACGTAACCTGTTGGAATCAGTTACATCGTCGTTTTCTCTTGCTCAATAAACACTCACTGAGCTTACAACCCCAGACGATCAACAAAAGCATTAATTTATAACTAAATGCATTAAATTTCGAGAGGTGCGGGTGGCAGAAACAAATGTGTTTACTGTTTTTCACAGATCTTAGCAACGCTTTTTATACTCTCGAGTGAGCTTTCTTTCTCGGAAACTTCCTGTGACTGACATGCATTTACCTAATGTGCCACTACTACAAGATTACCTCACTGCGCGCTAACTTTATGTATGGATTAGCGAAAACTCAAACATAACTGAGAAGGGTGTGATGTGCTAAAAACCACCGACCTGCCAAATTTTCTTGCCACTTTGTACACGGAATCCACTACCAAAACGTCGCTGCAGAAGGGGTGGAATATATCGATACTGAAAGAGCCTTCACTGACGTTTTCTATTCTGGGCCCTTTCAACAGGATATCCGCGCCAATTTTTCCTGGTAGACAAGCATATTCCTCACTCTGAATCCAGTCAAGTTTGTCGAGACCGTGATTACGGGCAGGCTTTGCAAACCCCAGGAGGGTTTACAACACCTACACTCTATAACACTCATCGAAATTTGTCCATTGGCGCAAGCAAAAAACATATACGAGGGAGCTAAGTTGAATTTTGCACTGAACCAGAATACCCACGTAGACTGTTTTTTTTTTAAATCTTGCGGCGGATTTTTTTATCAAGCGGTTGACTGCTGTAAGCGATTTTCCCTAATTAAATCTCTCATTTTATTCACTGCCTTACTCTTTCCATTGATTCAATGCTTCGGAAGAAACTAAGTTTTCGGTAACTGTGTTGTTACTTAACTGCAATTCCCAGTTTTATCCCTCTCCGGGTCTGTCCTGGAGAACTTGCTCCTGACATCCCTGTCCTCTTCCGTCCATCCCTAACATCTAGTGATTTGTCCTGTTCTCGGATAATCTCTTATTTCTTTGCTATCCCGGGAAGTGAGTTCTATTCTGCCCAAAAAAACTACCACAGCGATTTATGTGTTTCATTGGAGTATCATTTTTGATATTTTATGTGGAAAAAATGGACTAGGCAAAAATAGGCCAGATGGTGAACTTTCTCTCAGTTACGCTTTTAGTTTCCAGCTTTTGGGGGATTAAAATAAGTGTAACATAGCTGTAGTAGGATGACACTATTCGTTTAAGTTTTTTGGTCTGTGTAGCTCCTTAGATTGGGTGTGTTTCACAATTTTGTTATTTCTTCAGCTCACTGGTGTTGTAAACGTTTGCAGTGTACGCATATAAGGAAGTACACCACCTGAAATTTGTACGCTATCGTGAGTGAAATTAACTTAAACTGTTTTAATTGTGTTTGTTATATTTCTTTGTTTACGTGAGAATCAGCGGTATCGTTACATTTGCCTAAAAGAAACTTCGTGCTTTTCTTGGGTGACTGAGTTGAGGACCCAATCCATTGAATTCTGTAGCAGTTTATTCCAGTTTATGAGCTAGAAACCATGTACCATCGGTTCGTACGTTACAGCTGCTACAGGATCAGCAAGAGCAAAATTGGGGAGCTTGGGAGAGAGCCAAACACCGAAGGCGATGTCGTGATCAACTAGTTCATGAAACTGAAGGCAATAGCCTTGGTTCAGGAGCGCCATTAACTATGCGATTCACCATTTCTGCCAGTGTCATTAACCGTTGAAGAGTTGAGTCCCTGGGACCGCATCCAGGGAGGCGGTAGTTGTCGACCCGACTAAGTTTACTGTTTAGTGTTTTCGTACTTTGTTGCCAGACTATACTCTTTCCACCTCTCAGTCGGTTCCACTCTGCACAGGACTGGGTAAGGTAGATGGTCTTCTGGCATGCGTAACCTATGAAGCGTGAGCAATCCATCATTCTTTGAGAGTTCCTTCTTCCTAGGACCATCTGGTGTACCTCAAAACTACTAATCCGATCTTCCTACCAGACCTGATCAATGCTTCGGAGACACCGATGGTCATACACTGACACCTCTCCTATGTCGCCTGGGTGCAGAGGCCGTCTTTGATCCACAAAGCACATCATGGATCGCACCGCCGCAGTGTAGACTCTGCCCCTGGCAGACAGACAGACGTCATAGTTATCGGAGGTTGGCAAAAGCTGCCCTGGCCTTCTCCATTCTAGAAGTAATTCCATTTCCAGCCAGTCCACCGGAACTTATACAACTGACCAGGTAAACAAATTTATGTACCACGTCAATTAGCCCGTCTGCAAGCATAAGGTTTGGGTTTGATCCAACCTAGTCTTGTAGCAGCACTTTACACTCTGCAGGTTTGAAGCGCACGCCACGTCGTGCGGCAGAGATATTTAAGACATTTAAAACGGCCCGCATCTTTGGAGTAGGAACAAGGAGTGCAATAACGTTCACGCACTCAGTGTCTATGGGCGTACACTCCCGTTGTTCCAGAGGTAGGCAGAGAAATTTCAAGCATCACATCAATAAGAAAATCAAAGTTGGATGGTGAGAGAGGGCAGCCCTCTCGTCTAACAGTGATCATGATGACCTCAGGTGAACGCTTGTAATATCTTTGTATGCGCCCACAGGAGTTCGCCTATAGTGCTCTCCCAATGAATATAAATTTGAAAGGGACACGTCTGATTGCCAAACGCTGCCAAAGCTTTTAACGATCGACAGAGTCAAAAGCAGCCTTCAGAAAAATAAAAAACGACCAAGTGGGAGGCTGGATAGAGTGGACTTTTTCAACAAGTTGTCTCAAGGCAAAGATACAATCGATGCATCCTTGGCCAGGACGGAATCCAGCTTGATTCTCACGAAATTTTCCCCTCGGTAATCTGTTTACCTACTCAAAATAGTGCCAAACAGCATCTTAAATTCCAAGGCTACCAGACTGACGCAACGATGGCTTTAACACAACATTATCGCGCTCTCTCCGAAAACTGGGATTTCGGTTGAGACGTTCTATTCCACTGATATTTTGTTTTCATCCCAAATCTTCCACCCAAGTCTCATCAGATTTTTTTCCAGAATCTCATCATCTTATCTGAAGAGTGCCGGGTACAGACAATCCTGCCCAGGTGCCTTGTCGCGCTGAAGAATTGTTAGTTCACGCTGAACTTCTGTTGTTGATGACGGGCTGCTCTCAATGGTCCATTCAGACCCGCTGGACTCTTTCAGAGTTTATACTGAAGGGGACTAGCTGAACTGTCCTTTGAAGTGTTCAGCCCATCAGTCTAGACAACGAGTTTGCAAATAATTTGCCATTTCTCCTTGTTTGCAGATTGTTTCGCTGACACCTGCCTTCTTTTGACAGGGTGATCTAATCGGTGCGGCTGCCAACCGCCGCGAAATCCTTCTCCATCTCCTGGGCCTTCACAATCCACCAGCGTTTTCTGTCATTCCTTGAGGTCTTGATTACCCGGTACTTGAGGGATCTGTGTGTACCATCACAGTCACTAGTTGCTGGTATGGCCTTTCTGGCAGCAGTAAGATCTGCTTATCTGGAAACAATGATTGTCCATTTGTCTAGTCGAATATCTTGGACGGATAGTTTTGAAATCTGTGAGTAAAGCTTACTTAACTCGGTGCAGTCCAACCACCAATCAATTTTCTTCATTAGCATAACTGTGATTTCCATCAGTTTCCCAGCCAGATCCGCTCGATGCTGCTGAAACTCGTTGAAGTTGATAAACGGAGTTGCTCTGTTTTGCCGGTGCACTGCTAGCGGAACTTGATCTGATAACCCTGTACGTAGAGTGGCATGAACGGAGACAAGTTGCGTAGCCCAGAACGAACGGGAATCTTTACTTCAACTCTCCATCGCTGACTGGTACCCATGTGAGCCAGCTATGTCCATGACTGTCTTGCAGTCGGTGACCGAAGCTGTCATGGCAGGTACCGGTTAAACCTGGCCTTTCCCAGATTTAGACTTGTAGTCCTTCGGCCCGTATGCTGATACGACAGATAAACACCATCTACCGTATTGATCTACATTTATATTAATTAAACGAGACAGTCGTAGAACGCGAAGACGACTGTTTACGGGAATCCAGTCCAGCAGAGCACTTTCAGACTCACGACCGACTGCAATCCTCACACCGTTGTTACCACTTGCTGTTGCGTCAGCGTCACCAGACACCCCGAGAGTGAAACGTGTAACATCTGAGCCCTTCCTAAGCGGCTTAGGATTCACGACAAAAGTGGAGTCTTGTATGCGTCTTTCTCGGGAAACATGCCTCGACAGAGAGCAGAGGCCAGGCTTCAGTAAAATGTATGTATTGCCTAATTTGACAGAGTAGGGGTATTTAAGTCTGCAACATGTATCAGATTTCAAGAGATTAGTAAGGGGTTAATTTGTTCCATTTTGCTAGACGATAGTTTAAACAAGGCACAATAGTGATGGAACTACCAGATGCGCTTATTGCAGTGCATTATTCGATTGGTGGAGAGAGGGTGTGGGTGAACCGGTTGAACAAAGTGCTGCAACGGCAAATGATACTTAGCGGCTGACCAGACTGAGGAGGAGTGTTTAGTTTTGGTACCACAACTTTAGACTTTGACACAAAAGTCTGACCCGAAAGGACGTGAGCTACTTCAAGGTTTTGTTGGTGGACTCTACCCCTAGCCTGTTACTCAAAAACCTGACCCTCGAGGCAGCAGGAAATAGGGATTTCCTTGAGAACCCTACCCGGGGCCGAGGGTCCATCTATCCAGGTGGGCTGCAGGGTCCGGCCCAACCCGAGGGCGCAGGGAGTAATGCATTGCTGTTTGACTCTTAAGTCAAATGCGTACAGCTGGTGTCTTTTGAAGAGCACCAGACCCTTTGGTTTTAAAGCCATTTCGACCGTGATGAATAATGCTCCGGTGGTCACGGTAGTCAGCGGTCACGCAATGAGGGGTTGTATGCCGGACGCTTTGTAACTCGTCCTTTATCGATCGAAAGCCAACATCGTTGCTTCCATAAATACTGATATGCAGGTCATATGTGGGGGACACCTAACTGCCTTCACACTCACATCGCAGAGTGTGGACCGCCTCACAACATGGGGACTCGCTATTCTTCGTTCGGTTGCTCCCCGTTTGCTTTCCTGGCTTGGTTAAGCCTCTAGGAACTGAGTTCCAGCCAGTGTAGCCACAAGATCACCACCGCACTGAGGCCTGACCACCGTGACAATGTGGCATCCTTAGGTCAGGAAGCACGTCTAAAGCGTTCACAAAATTCTTGGATGGGAGATTTATGCAGTGTCAAACACCAATCTACCATCAGGCACCAAGACACCTGTCGTGCTTTTTCATCAAGTGGGTCTCCCTTCAGGACTCGTTTTGAGCTTCAGTAATGGTGTACGCCAATGTATAGGTAACAGCCCAGGGTCGTTTTCTTGGTAGCATATTTTAGTGCCTAAAATCCTCATCAGTATTTTTACACCAGCCAATCGCTACTACTAAAATTTTCTATCCAACGTCATTCATTATTGACAAAAAAGCACTCATATTAGAGTTTTCTCTTTGCTTCGTAGCTTAAGTAGACTTTTGCAAAGGAATTTATAAGAGTATTGAGTGGCAGCCCGGTTACAACCAAAAAGTGAAATTAAAATTCATATTTGCTTGCCATAATGTCCAATAAATTGTCATTTTTTCCGGCGTAAAATAAATAGTGATCCACTGGTGGTAATAAATAATGAATGCGGCATTGGATCCGAAACTGCCATTCGTGCACACCGGTAGCTTATAGAGAAGTAATAAAACAGCTTTATGTCTTGTTAGGTTTGATTTATGTTTAACAAAATGGATACTAAAGAGAAGCTGATTTTGTACAGATGTCCGGCGAAGGGGTGGTGCTGCTCTCTCTACGGGAAGAAAGTGTGTGCAAAAATCTGTACGCAAAACTCTGCATACAGTCTTTTTGAGTGTATATGAATTAATGAATGATTCTTCGAGTGAATACGCTGTTAAAGGATCCTTATGTTTCATGTTGCGTGTAAATTTGGTTTCCAGTTCAAGGATATTTTTTTATTTTTGACACAGAAAGGATGGTAAATCAGACAATGGGTGGCATGGCTACCAGTGAGCCTTCGCCCACAATCTTAACCATTGTATTCAGATCATTCTCATTCGAACGGTAACTCCTCTGTCTTCGCACTGTTAATATGGTTACATATGAGTAGGCGGGAACAACGAGCCCGAGTTCACTATAAAAATTATCATCCATAGATTTAGACCCTAGGCCTCCGGTATGCAAGGAGAGCGTTTTTCTCCTAGTCAACCAGTACAAGTTGGACAAACTAAAATAACATTATCTTGGCAGGCAAATATGAGGAAGTTTAAAAAAATGAAATTTTTTCTCAATGTCTTTATTCCAGAAACAACCATGAGAAGGAAGGTAAGCCGTCAATTTGAAAATATCCAAGTGAGTTTCTAAACGAACTGGTTAAGTCGTAGTTAGTATGCAAGATTTTAGACAGCCTTTCACCACGACCGTTGTTCCATTATTTTCTCAAACCAGTCAGATAAGCACCAAACAGAAGTGTCGGATAAGCCGAGGACTTAAGGCACAGGGATAACGAAACACAAAGCACAATCATGTTTAACTGTCCAGACAAAAAGTTGCTGATCAAACATGCTCCGTTCATTTTGTAACCAGATGCCTTAGCCTAAGTTTTACTTTGTTTTTGGAGTATTCAACTGACGAGCCATATTTTGCATGTTATTTATGGCCGCGTCATTTCCCACAATAATTTTCATGTTCTCTTCGGGACGTTTTATAGGCTTCAGCTGGCTCTAAGAGCACAGGGTGTGATTTTCGCAGTCAATAAACCAAATAAAATAGACATTGGGGTTGCAGATATTGTCATGAGTACGGCCGTATGATTCACCTCGAAATTCTATTTGCTCGTCTACCCAAACGGTGTTTTTCAGTGACAAAATTTGTGTTCCAATTTTTTATTTCCCTAAAAGTTTTTTTCTCAGATGGTATATATCCTTGATCACGGGAGTCTGGAGCGGTTGGGAGAAATCTCCCCAAGGAAACAGCTCAACCACCAACGACCGGATTCGTCCTTCCTGACGCTCATTGACGCATGCTGTACTCGAACACCAGCTTTCGTGCAAGTAACATGCAGATTCACTTGGAGTTAACGACAGACAACTAAATCTCTTATCTATGAAATTGTTCAGCTGAACGCGTTGTGCAAAGTTGTACAAAGTTTCCCTTGACGAGAAAATTTACGGTCATATGTTGAATATAGTGCCATGAGGGGGGCTTTTGTCCCACATTCTCATTTGAAGGATATCATTGGAGTGGGATTCATTTGGGTCATTTGTTAACACCAATGTAATTTTCAAATGAGTGAAGTTAATCATTTCCCTAAAGTTTGGTGCTCAATTAAGGCCTAAAGATGATGGCAACTTTACAACTTTATCTATCTGATGAGCCCTGAGAAGAAGAGAAAGGTCGTGGGATACCAAATAGATTTTTTCAGTCATATAAGAAACAGGAGTTACCAGTGGTGATTTCTGTAAGACAAAATATTTCGTTTGTTGTACTCAATGCATGAGCGGCTGGCCATCCCTATTCTTAGTTATACTCAAAAGTATTCTGCAAAAGCATTACTACTAGTAAACATTGTCTTCTTATTTTTTCATATCTCCGGAATAGTAGCTGAAAGTTTACCATAATTTTCTACTCATGTTTACTTTCCGATATATCGCCATTCAACGCAGTCCGTTACGTAGATTCATAAACCTGCGTTTCGCAAAGAAGGATTGTTTCCTAAAGAGAAAGTATTCAGTCACTGACAGCCACAGCAAATTTATCCTCACAAAAGAATTCACCGTATTCCACAGCCAGTGGTCATCCCAATTTGAAGCTGAATTTTCAAACACATTGTTACTATATGCGAAAGCCCTCAATAAATCCCAACATTCTTCATTGACGTTTTCCCAAATCACCGCCACTTCATTTAGTGAACTACTATTTTCAAAACTATATCCCAAGACATCTCAGCTAGTGAAATGTTCGCCCCGTTGTGCGTAGTAGAAAACGCGAGATCCACGGGAACGGATGTGGTTATAATTCCTAGTAGCCAATCGCTTATGATTGCCGAGTAAATAGATTGGTTTTCTTTCTGTTAATTACAAAAAATCTCTCTCCTCGCCAAGCTAGATATCGAGCATTATGTGCAAAAATGCTTTTCAAAATGGTACTAATCAGATGAATCTTGATGAGAGTACTGGCCTGCAGTCGCCGACACTTTTGCTTAGCCAATACAAACTTAATGTTACATATCACGACTGGTGTTCGTTCACAAGAACTTTGATATACCACAAAAAGTCAGTGAATCTTGGCCCAAACCAGGAATTGGTTAAACTAATTCACAGCGTATATTCTGAGTTTTTCAATAAAACAACAACCCACTTTACGGAAGTAGCGTCCAGAGGCATCCAGGCAGATTGAGCTTGGTCGAGTTGATTAGAATTGATTGTCACGACTAGCCGTGGAGATCAGGTTAAATCAAAACAAATTTACTCTGTAATGATAATTTACGTTGGTTTGTCACCAGCCATACGAATGGAAATATCAAACCTGAGAAAATGGTTCCGATTACAACGAATCCACAGACTATGCTTGTAAACCGAGGCAACTAAGGGCAATTGCTGCCTAATTAGCACCAGACGACCAGCAGAGAATATTTTTTAACCGACCGCAAAGAAGGACCAGCTGAGCTGCTGTCACCTACCCACTATGAGCTCTGTCTAGAAAACCACACAGCTGAGTTTTGCTTGAGAACGTTGGTAATAAAATTTACTTTGATTTATTTTCCTGAATTCTCACCGTGCGGTGAAATTACCCCGAAAATTACTCGAAGTACTAAAACTCAAGTGACCTGATATCATCATTAGTAGAAATAGGTCAACAATCTTATTGCACTAGGTTGAATAAAAAGAATCGGGGGAGCCATTCACATAACCCTGCGAGAGGTCCTAAGCTCCCACTTTTTGACATGTACTTCATTACAATACTTGTGCTGAGGCATGTAGTGGGCATGGGATCACCAGTAAAATTGTCGGAAAATTTCGGAAAACAAACGTTAGATTTTTTGCTGGGCAACGTTCCACTGTGACACAGGAGCTTCGTCAGGCCAAGTGACCGGGTCACTAGGTTGGTTAAGATTTAAGGCGAAAGGAGAACCACTCAGCTAAATCATGATAAATCCGTGTCAGGTATCAGCTAAAGTTTTTTGATTGTCAGGATTGGTCAGCAAGTGTTAAGACCAATAGGGAGCCTACATGGATTTGAATGCAGATTAGGTTCTAAGTCTTCCGGTTCGGTTCACGTGAATATTACTCCGAAAGTCTTTTATAATTTCTGTCCATTTGTGTGCAAAGGAGGGGGATTCCTTTTTTTGCTTTCCTTTTTTGCTAATGATTCTATGTATATTGAAAAATATACCATCGATTTTCAAGTCGGTTCATTTAAGGCTGCTCTCTGCACGCTCGCCATCTGTGCTCTTTCATTTTCATCCACACTGTGGGGTTTGGCAACTTCAACTGCCTCAGTTGTCAGCCGCTCTGTTTTGAATCGCAGTCCCCGTCTTAATACTGCTACATTTTCCATTTGTGTTTCATGTCCTGTTTTCAACACATGTCCCCCCTTCACCGAGTTTTTGGCCAGCTATTCGTACTCGTCCTCAGTCCTTGCCACGCCAAATCTATTGTTGTTCCCTAGTTGTTTTTCCTACACAAACTTTAGTGCAATCAGCGCATTTGATTTTGTGCACACAGTCTCTAGTTCTTTACACTGGAAGGGGATCCTTCAACCAAATCAAAAATGAGCGTAACCTTTTTCTTTTCTGGTATGTCATTTGAATGTTGGCTCCGATCAACACTCTTTCAATAACCGCAGATGTTTGCTCCTTTATATGGGGTAAATTCTGGGCCAGTCCATTCCTTCCTAGGTCTAGATAGCGGAGCCAAAATCGTTCCTAAATTCTGACTAATATAACTCGCCGCGTATCCCTTTCCTTCAAGTCCGTTGGTAACTTTATTCTGGGCTGCTGTTCGATCGACCTCTCTGACTCGATTAAACTTTGATGAAATGATCTTAGCGTACACGGATTTTGGATGAGCTCATAAGTAGTTTAGAACGGTCTCTGTGCCTGTTGGCTTCTGACAGACGGTAGCTTCAATTCGCCCTCTGTTTTATCTGCCATACAGTCCAGGATGGATAGTGTGGTCGAAGTGGAATCTAGATCCATGATAAACTTGATGTGAGGCTCAGAATTATCTAGACACTCGTGTAGGATGTCGGCCTCATCATGCTTGATCATGCTTCCCAAAAACTCCTCAGCGGGCAATATCTGGCCACGGCCATTGTTCAAAATCTTCCTATGGATATTGAATAGAACTTTCATCACATAATATGCATGGATGAAACCACAAACTATACACTTTGAAATATGACTTTGACGTTATTTGGTGAGGATTTTTTAACCGGTCGGACAACGGGATGGTGGCGTGATGGCTCAGATAATGCGCTGTTTAGGTACGTGCAGTAAGTAATAGCATTTCATGGTTGATAGTGTTGAAATGCTTGAGAAACAGGTCTGTGGACAACCTGGGACACTTCAGTCAAGTCAGGTACCGGGCTCACCAAAAGTATGCAACCCAAGCCCTATTTACTGATACTTGATCGGCTGGCTGTTGATCTGCTCCAAACACAACAACAGCCAACTGGTCAGCTACTAGTAAGTACAACCGAGCTGCCAATACCCGGTTCATTTTAAAAGCTAAATTCTTAAGGTATGTTATCGACCTTGTTGATCGCTCAGTGTTTTATAATAGTTAATTTATTATTGGCGTCTTCTCATGCTAACGTCATCTAGTTACATGAAGTGTAGCACTGTCCTCTGGTAGCAGAGCGGAATCTTACACACACACTAGGTCGTGCGACGTGTGAACAGCTCAATGCATCACAATACACCTCATCACAGTTAAAATTCCACTATAGTCCACTGCAGCTGTTTGATCACGACGGAAGGTTGTATTTTGCTGTGCCTCCCACATGAGTGTCATATGCAAAATTGATTTTCGTTTCAGTATTATTTTTTCAAAATAAGCTCAGTATGACCCACAGCCAGAAAAAATCATCCCGGTTGTTGTGCTTAAACCGAGAGCTTGAACCTGAATTAACCCAAAAATGGTCCCAGCCAGTCATAACCAAGCAGTGTCGTTAGCTCAGCCAGAGTGAACAGCGCTGCAATATGGATAACGATGAAGGCTGCGACGTAAATAGTTACGTGGACTCAGTTTTACAGTTTCATGCTGGTACTTCAATACAATTCAACAAGTTGTGATTAGCATCGGGTATACAAGTCAAATGTTCAGAAGCCATCCGTACCAAGTATTCGGTGATTTCGGTAATGTCGATTATGTATGATGGTCTTTAAACGGTTGCTGTCAACAAGCTAGGCGCGATTATCGCTGATAGACTTACACAGTTTTGCTTATGAATTAGTATGGCGTGTTGACTTTAGGCTCTGCGTCTGGATTGTGAATTACTACTGAACTGATTAAAACAGTTTGATGGACGCTGTTCGCGCAGCGACGCTTCACATTCAAGTTTAAATCGAACAGCAACCTCACTTGACGTATAGACTAGGTGAATCCGACAAATATTTAGCTGCCTTGGAATGGACTGTGCATACTGTTGCCCAGAAGTGACTTGTATATGCCGCCATACAAATTAGTAAGGAATACTCATAAACCATTGCAGCTATTCTACCTGGCGAACCGATGCAAGCGACACATGGTGACAGCGTGTAGTGAGTTTACTTTGAAACCTGGTGCCTTGAAATTCCACCGACTCCGCTTGAAACTGAAATAAACTGAACTGATCCATGGTTAGGCCTAACAAGTTTTTGGGGGCACAAACCGATCCGCTGGCACACATAGACTAGTGGATTGTTTAACTTCATTTTTCATACCAAGTTCCTTTACCATGATGAACTGTGGTTCATCTGGCTTTTAATCTTGATTGAAATACTGGGGCAAAATTTACCCTCATTTATCATATTTTACACTTTCATTTTTCTGAAATACGTGATTAGTTTAGCTAGGTGTCACTTATCAGGTAGGCTAACAGTCTTCATGATACGGTCAACGTTCGCCAAAATTTTGACCCTTATGAACGAATTCGTTCGGCATTCTCCACTGGTTTCGCTATTTCTGTGGTATGTTAGCCACAGGCACTGCATGAATTTTTTAAAAGTGTATCAAAATTTAGATTTTCTGAGTAATATTTTGTCTGTTTCAGATTGCTTATCGCATGCCTAAAGTTTGCCGGAAGCAGGTTTGCTTTGCACATGTTTTTTGTGTTCACGCCTTTCCTTTTTTCACTGCTGTTCATAATGTCACAGTATGAGGAATCTGGTTTGCTTAAAACAGTGGTGTTAGATCATGAATCCGAGTTTCGCATCTATTAAATCTCATAAGCAGTGTTTGTTCTTGGCCATATCGGACTGGGAAATTAGGACAGCTGCGTAGCTAAACGCGCCTGGAAACAACATCTAGGTAGGCGCAGGCATTGGCGCTTGAGTGGTGAAATCCGCTTGCCTAACGCCTTTAACGACGACTCAGTAACTGCCTTAGGTTATTCGATCAACTGGCACACCTGTCAGGACTTCCCAGTCGGGTAGTATTACAAACGCTCAGAACACGTCTGACTGTTTTTAGCTGACTGTGGGCAATTGGCTTGTTTGTACTATTTGCCTTCAACTCACTCTTGTTCGAAAAATTCCCCTTCAAACCATGTTGGGGCGTGAGGACCGGTCAAATAGGAGTGGTGTCAATACGATTTCTACCCATCTTTATTTATTCGGCTTGTACAGAAAAACCATGAGAACAGAAGGATAAGATGACGGTGTGTTATAGCTATGACATCTTTTAGGCGTAGCCGTCCTGTCACACTTCAGTGACTGATACACGCTTTTGACTTTTTTGTTCGTTAGGGAGAACACACGCGTACATCGTTGTTTTATTATTTTATACTAACCTCGGGCGTAGCTTTCGACGATTGTATGATACGTATTTCAAACGTATAACAATAACAGACCATTTCTTCTGATGCTATATTCTTTTGCGACCTTCAGACATCAGTGAATCCTAGGTCGTCATCATAGAAAGAGAGTCAATAGACAGTCGTCTCGGTTACACATTAAATGGTTACGCGCCGACTTTTTTTTTACTTTTTCTGTAATTTGAGAATTTCACTAAACTGCCACCGGCATGTCATAGTTCTGTCAAAGTTGTTCCCATTCCGGGAAAGTTTGTTGCTGATCGTAAACCTCCTTTCGCACCGTGAACATGTGATATCCCACTCCGACAGTTTGTAGATTTAGAGCAATAGAACAAACAATCACAAAAGTTAGACAGTGATATCAACGAGTAGCTTACATACTATGTTTCATTCTAACCCAAAGGGAACCAACAATGGTTCCCTTTCACGAGAAGCACAAGAAATTCAACGTATCCTTCTATAAAATACTTCCCAGTACAAAACATTATTTTAATTGCGTAAGTAGCGCATTTGCTACAACTTAAACCAGAAAGGAAATATTGGAGCAGTTCTTTAAATCGGTGACTAAACCTACGCTGAGCTTTGATTCTGCGCCGCGACGACAGGTACTTCCGAGAGGGTATCATAATTTTTCAAACTACCAATGACATTGCGAGGGTAATCGCATACCACATAGTCCATAAACTGCCGTAAAATTGAATGATAACACCATGGTTTTAACCACCCAGATTGCATTAGACTTCAAGACGTATACTTGTCCCTGTGAGATTTTTATACCGTGTAAGTGTTTATTCAGACGTCGACAAGCTTATAAGCTGAAATTTACCAGTGGTTTTGAAAAACTCGTGCGTGTAATTTTACCACAGACCTTGCAAAAGTAAGTTTCGAAAATTGCAATCCGACGTTTTCTGTTTTAGAAACATAAAGCTGACTAACTGGAAACTAAACTTTGGATTGCGCTCACTTTTTTAACCAGAAAAGGCAAATGACCTAAAAGCTAGTAAAGTTCAATTATTTTCTTTGTGAGAAAGTTCCCGAGCGTCCATTTTTGCAGCAAAACGCCACTGACACTGAGAACCTTATATGCACCATAAGGAAAAAGAATCATTGCAAGAATATATCTCCCAGGAACTGACGCTAAAATGCCATTTTTATAAAGCTCCGCAATAAAATTTGGGTAACACCTAGAGTGAGTATCAGAGGGTTCGATGACCCCATGTGATAGTCGCAGATCTTACCCACGTTCGAACGCAAATTGCTGAGTTGAGGTAGTATCGACACGGGGAATACCCTCCCTCCTTGCCATGAACCTGAAAGTAGACCGTAATGTGGTGAGAGGCATGAACTACAGCTGTGTCCTTCTGAAATGTTGTCATTCACACGTCTCCTCCTGTGTTATTTACAAGCTCGGTCAATGAATGAACACAAATATTCTTGGATGATGACTGGCTCATAATCATTCAAGTTCTTCCTTTAGTTTTGGTTTTCCAATGAGGAACATGAGTTGTACCCTAATTTGTTTGCGGAGTCTATTTTAAAGTTTGTATCAAAATATATCAGAGTACATATCATGTATATCATTGTATATTAAAGTGTATATCAATATCTTGATAATGCATATTTGCATCAGGAAGACCAAAGGGGCCGTTTCCCATACCGTGGGAGCAGATCGTTGGGAACCAATCATGTTTGTTCGGGGTCAGAAGCCCTGGTTCTGATTGTTCAGTAATATATGTTGGACCGTATGTGGCCAGCATATTACTTTCGTTTTCGTCATTCCCTCAGTTACATGAACTTTTAGGCAGCTACACTGGGATTCCCGGAAAGTTAGTTGGTATTTGCACAAAATGTAGAAAAACACCACCGAGTTAACCGAAAGTATGTGCAGCTCTACCCGCTTTGTTTAAAACCGGTGTTATTTGTTGGTCGTGCTAATTTTTTTCTTTAAGTAGCATCTACTTAAATGGGATACAAATGGGATCCATTTTGCATGGGTTTATAGGGGAATCTTCATTTTAACTTGGCTTCGGAGAGGAGGTATGGCCCTCTAACGGATATCCGCAAGCAAGGTAGTCCAGCGTATGAACAGTTAATTAGACGGGACTAAACACAATTCTACACCAAAAGTATAGTAGAGTTCAGCAATGCCTTGCCGATTCGGGTCTCCGATACCACCAGTGAAGCTTGAGAGATACGAACAGGTTGCTTAAGTTTATTCAGGGTACAAAAAACCTACGACTATTCCGATAATATGACCAGCATGAACGATCTTAAACCCCCTTTAGGAAGACGTCGTAGACTGATTCACGATGATACTTCTCGGATTAGCAAGCTGTTAGTAAGGTTGTAATTATCAGAGTTTTTGAAAACCTTCGGAATGACAATTGATCATTACCAAGCATACATATATCATATATATGAACATTTGATCTCATATCTAGTTTATCGTATGAAACCTAAGCTCCAGTCACAATTACGGAGAAAAACTTCATTCTTTCTAGCCTAGTAAGGGGTACTAGTATAAGTATTAATCATTTTGGGTTGTCTTTCTTCCTTTTCAGACCTTAGAGGAAGATAGCTGAATTAAATGATCATTTTAGAAATTATAAACAAAGAATGGATTTGGTTTTCCTTAGAGGATTTTTTCTTGATTAATGTCAGTCGACCGAACGGAAGTAAGTGCAAAACCAGTGATACGGTTCTCTTAAATCACAATGATTTGCATATTTGATAAACAGGTCAGTACATTAAGGAATGAGTGGAAATAATGTGCCCAGCAACGGCCTGTTTGTATGACTGATTTTGCCTGCTCATCAGGTTTTAACTGCAATTTATTGTGTCCATCTGCACGTGTTTCCCACGCTTGTGAGTTGTACGGGCGAGTCTATGTAAATAGGGGCGTTGCTTAAGAAGGAATTTCAGTTTTTGGTAATAATTTAAAGAGAACTGTGTCGCAGGTTTATCCTCTAGAGGTTACTGAAAATTGCGGCTCTGGATATCTAACAAACTTCGGCTAGCAGGTTAACTTTCAAACCCTCAGCTATGGACATTTGGCAGTGTCGTTACCAACCATTTAGACGGGATGAGTCGACAGTATTCATCAAACTTGCACTCCATTTCGCCCACTTAGTCGCTGGTTAACCGTTTAAGTGCCAACATTTTGAGGAAGCCCATAGCCAGTTTTGTGATGTCGCTGTTCTTAAAAAAAGAACGGAGGAATTTCGAAACCTCAAAACTATCAGTATCATCTTGACGGCCACCTCTACTAAATACCACTAAAAAACTTCCACAAATATCCTTGGCTTTGCAGCTAGGATGTGTTACGGATCCAAGGCCACAAAACCTCGTCTTCCTGCAAATTGAGTGCCTAAGGTTGACTGGTAAGCTTAAATATCTTGGAATCAGTCATCCAATGCGACGGAAAAGTTCAAATCTTAGAAATGTTCAATATGAAATCCCAAGCTTAATTGCTTGTTTGTAGCTTTAGAGTAAACTTTGCATTTTGTTCGGGTGCCTGTTCGTTTCGACAGTCGTACTACATTACGACGATATACATATTGCTGGTTTTCAGTCAGTTTACCGTGAATAACCTAAAGGCTCAGAATATCTTTCTAATTTAATCGAATCTCTACGGTGGCTTGAACTCGAATGCTTCAATCGTTCTGTTAAATCGCAACACACATGGGAACCGCTGAGTAATTATATTGATAGAGCTTTCACAAGAAGTGACAATTTCTGCCAGAAAGACGAGGGGCATACTTAGCTTAAATACGAAGTGGATTATGTGCACTTAATCACCAGGCAGACTATGATGCACTTCAAGTCAGCGAATGAAACTTTGGGTGGAGCCCGAATTGTCCACTGAAATATGTTTCTCTCTCTCCAGGTTGTTCCTGAACACAGACACATTTATTGACCAGCTAGACAGATTCCACAGTTGGTGTTAGAAAATCGAGCAATATTTTTTGAAAGTATCATTCTATCAGCTACGACGGAGTTAATCATTAATGTGATGCATCCGATCTATACATATAATCCAAATAGAAGACACTCCACTTACTTGTACAACAAAGTTGAATACCTTGCACCAGAAGAGGCCAAAAATCCAGCTGGTCAAGTAGTATTGTGATACAGTGATCGGACTTGTTAGGACGAGGTAGGTGAAATCGGTACAAGCCAGTCCTATGCAGAACGTCTCGTACACTAGCCGGTTGGACGTGCTGGTCAGTACGCATATCACAAGCAAATTGCCCAACAACCCAACAGCGGCAATAATAACGAATAAGCAGGATGTGATAAAAATAAAAATGTCCATTAATCTCCATGTATGAAGTAACGTTGTTGTGGACGATGTTGTGTTATGAAATCTGGAGATGTTAAATTTGTCTGAATGGTTCAATGAGCTCATTCCTACACAATATGTAAAATATAAAATAATAATCACCGACTGGGGTTGCACCCGAATAGCAATGCGTGGATGCTTCAGATTCATGGCTTGAATACTACTTAGAAGAAAAATGGAAGTAAAACCGAAAATTCCGGCGAAATGTGACAAGCACAATATATTTGGACGATGTTTTCTGAAATTTCAATTGTTGTCGCTGCTGTTATCCAAGCATACGTTTGATTTTTATTGGGCAACTGGTCGTTTCCCTCAGAGCGCTTCTGATTGGTCCACACAATTTATTTCCAACCAACGAAACGCCATTCTTGGGATTCGATAAACTTAACGCTGTAAAGTGTGTTACAATTACAATTACAATCTTCAGCAATGTCAAACCCACAAATAGCTACGTGAGTACTAATAACCATATGTGGTTCTGCAGGTGTATTGACGAAAAAAACTGTAAGGACTAAATGCACTCATTTGCATACCATTTTGGTTTTGACGGAAGACTCACCTGGAACCCAGCTGAATCCCTCGTTTACGATGTTTGTAAACTTGGTTCCAGGTGAGTCTCGCGTCAAAACTAAATTGGTATGCAAATGAGAGTATTTTGCTAATTTTGTGCGATTTGGGTTCAAGTAGAACATAATGTTGACGGAAACTCGGGGACTGAGCCCACCTGATGAGACCCAAGAAGGACAAACCTAGTTAGAACTTTGGCAGTCTGATAGAGGTAACCTGTTGTTTCTTACGATGCTTATTCGAAAACGGTCGCATACGAGAAAATTCTCTCAATCTGCACAGACATGCCTTGGTAGTCTTGTGATCGGGTTTCATAACGTCTAGTTCGGTGCTGCCATTTTGCCTCGAATATCGGATTGGTAATCTGCCGTTCGTTTGCTAATGTAGACTGTATGAGGCACAATTATCAGTGAACCTGTTCACGGGGTTGAATGAAAGTGCAAGTTTCTTCTTGTTACGTTTTTCAGTGGCCGACTT
Organism: Opisthorchis felineus; assembly: GCA_004794785.1. Taxonomy (NCBI): domain Eukaryota; kingdom Metazoa; phylum Platyhelminthes; class Trematoda; order Opisthorchiida; family Opisthorchiidae; genus Opisthorchis; species Opisthorchis felineus. The sequence continues at coordinate 576,580 of SJOL01006475.1, forward strand.
TAACCGTGGCTAATTTTTTCGATGAAAAAGTTTAGCTCCGCTTTGAAGTGATGGATAACTATCCTTTATTCCAGACAATCCCACTGGAGCTCACCTTCGAATCCCGGAAGCCATACGTTGACAGAAGAGTCAGTTCGGGTTAATGAAATTATTTCGCTGTATTGACTCAAACACCAAATGATCACGTCTCGCAAGCTCATGAAAGGGTTCGGAATTTGTGTAGTGACCTGCGAGTGTTGTTTGTCATAATATTATGGTAGGATCCATTGACGAACACCCGCGGCACACGCTTTTTGGCGACTTAGACTGATGGATTGTCTGCCATGCTAATTTTTAATTTGGGCCTGAGTTTGTCTAAGGAACACAATGAACCGAAAAATTGACCACCTGATATGTAACCCCGTAGATCCTAGCAGGGCACGCGTGAACCAATAATGTAAATAATGCAGGCCTTGTGGACTCTATATCAGGTCTACAGGGTTCGGTTAGACTAACTATAATTTCAAGCTCTGATCAGAATGACCGCAAGATATATTTCAAGCCATTTTATCGAAGAGTTTGATGCACGCAGCGGATTAAGGATCAGTGTGGGTTGCCTACCGTCTATGAAAGGTTGTCCTGTTTCTTCTATATTTACTGGTAGTGTTATACTAGTTCCCATTTTTCTCAATACAATAGTATTCCAATAATTTTTGAATGCATTACTGAACGAAACCCGTCGAATACTTGCGTCACCTGATTTTGTCCAACTTTATTAAAGCTCACCATTTAGAGTATCGGATGCTTAACTCACCAGGTTCACTAATACTATGGGTGCTGCTTTCGGAATCACTCCACTCCTTTCAGTTGCCACCGACATTTACTACTGATAAATATGCATGCTTTAGTGATTAAGTGATGCCTAAATTACTAACTCCTAAAATTTCATTGAGATTCTTGCAGTTTGATCGCTCACATCGGTGCTACCCCTTAAAAGAAATGCCTATAGCGAAGAATACCCCCTGTGCACGTTATCGCAAGTAAGTTTTACAAAATCCAACTAAAACTCAACTCGCATGAAACCTTAATTGCTATAATTTTCTACAAAAATTGTTTTATACATAACTAAGGTTCATGCATGAGTTTCATCATATTTCATGTATTTTTTGTATTATTCAATTTCAACATCTACGGTCTTGAGGTAGTGTAACATAACTACCGCTATCTTACTTCACTTGCCGTTGCTTATGCCGTAGTAGAGTTTGACCTATTTTGGAAAACAACTCAAGCCAACGCATGTCAGTTTCTCGGCAAGAATGGACGAAATTCAAATAGAACTGTCAGACCATTTCACAGTGTCTATACCCAAGTAGCTCATGGGTGACGCAGATTTGTATTCACCTGCAGGGTAAACCTGTGGTCCTGTGGTCATCAACTTTAAAGAAGACAGGCGGAATGGATTGTATCTGACTGGCGTCCATCTTGTTTGGTGACCTTTGCAGTTTGAAAGCCTGCTTGAATGGTGCTCCGACCATGACCGAATGGTTAACTGTTCTCCTAGACGGGAGACTGTGGGTTCAAAACTTCCTGGATTTTTGTACGTTAGGTACTGCTGCTTATGTTTAATAAGGGCTGCACATTGCTTCTTGGCTATTCAACATTGGTTGGCTCTACTCACAGAGTATATCTCTATTGGTGCTTTTCTGATGTCGGAGCAGGACCTCCTAGTGAGGGTATTTATGAGACCTGAATTTCCATTGTCCAGACATCCACTTTCATGAGCTGGTCGATTCCAAAGCATTTGAAGTTGACTGTGGTAAGCTGTGGTTAGGCATGATGAACCCATGGCCCGTTTGCGCGTTTGTCATGTGGGGTAAATTTGAATATTCCTATTTGTCCAAGTGGCCTTGAAAGTCTGCCCTCTTGAAGCTCCAGTCCATAACATCTTCAAATTCCGCTTGGGCACCTACAGGAATTAGTTGAAAAAAGGTGGAGTATCTGCGACGTTCACATGGGATAACCACACATGGCGCTATTCACATCAGACAAATAAATATCTGAACCAGAAGATGAGACTGAAGAAGGTCCAGTCTCTATGACAATTTGGATAAGATTCAGGTGGATACCAGTTCAAAAGTATCCCAACTTAATTTTATTGCTAATTCATTCAGCCTGAGTTTTGTTTGAGCTTTGTCTAGGCTGGGCAAATCCTGTGCAACAGACACTTCTCATAAGCCAGTCATAAAAGATATTCCAATGTGCTTATAAATCTGCATTACCAGCCTATTTTGCTTTTCCTAGTAGATATATGCTTACTTTTCTGACACAAGATAGAAGAGTTTTAAGCGGAAATATCAAATACAGAGAGAGGATAGGGGAAAGCAATACGTGGTGATAAATGAACCGCCACTACTATCAGGAAATTTTACTGAATGTTTTCCGTGAAATCACGTGGAAATAAAAGGATATTGGGCAATGTCGGCAGCATTTATTACATGAGAGTAATTTTTCCCACTTTCGACTTGGGCGCTCAAGATAAGAAGTGCAGTTCACAATGAACCCCTTGAAAACATGTCCTTGCCTGAGAAAGTTACAGCACCAGGTGAACTTGGATTCACTTAGATTGTCTGCAGGTGAGCAAACTGCGCACGGTACATTGGCCTGCGCGTTAGCCTGCTGGTTTAAGTCCTTTGCATTCAGTCAGGAATCGTCATATTTATTTCGAACTTGATGCGTTGTTGTCTATTGTTTCGACCACTGTTGACCGTCAGATCCGTTTAAAGTGTCCGCCTATTATTAGCTTAAGGATGAAACAACGTGTTTCAGAAGATCGCCGAACTAAACTGATGGAAGATTACTTTTCAAGACCAATGAACACCAAAAAACATGGTAGAAGCACAAAAGATAACTGAGGATGATGTAGTCACTTTGGGTGGACGGGCCGCTAAAGTAACTGTAGAGTAGCGGAAGTCAGTCGGAATGTTTCGTCTTCGCCTTTTTCTCATCGTATTTTCCATTTTCGTTCCCCGAATTTCTTTACTACATTGTCCAAAAGTCAATAATTGGCTTCAAAGCCTTGAGCTTGCATCGGTAAGTGTTATAGGCTGGCTAGTCTCGGACACATGCCAACTTCACCGATAATAACTATCTGACCCAAAAGCCTGGTATTACCTTTGTGTATGCAATTCCCTCAGCTGGCCGATTCTATTCTTTGGCTGCCATTCTTTTGTCGGATTCTCTTGGATTCTCTCTTATCGTTTGCACCGATTTTCTCTTACATCGTTTTAAAGATCGTTCTGATTCAACGGTATTACTGCTTTCCCTCATCTGTCGTCAGAAGTGAGAATCGACTTTGTACTGACTCCAGACGGACCGTCAGTCCATTCGTCACTTACTACAGATCGGGTTCAGGTAGCATGAGTGCTGTGGAGGTTGTCATGTCTTGACATGTGGTGACAAAGGGAAAGTTTATTTGTAATATCCCTAGCAGTATTGAGATAAAGGTCCAATCTCTGTTTCCCAAGCTTTAGCTGACGGTGCACATTTTCGTATGTAGAATTGGTCATTCTATGGTAAACATTAGAGTGAACAAAAGTGATAGCCGCACCTTCGGCCATTTCCATCCCCAATGTGGTTTAGGCAAGCAGCCCTCATGCATCGAACTTTTGGCAAACGGCAGAGGATTACCCCACGTAAGCATTCAAAACCTGATGAATATATTGTACTTGACTTCTCCTGGAAGGACATAAGACATGCCAACTAATAGCCTGTCGAGCAACTCCATACGAAGATGGTCAAAACAAGAGTAAGTTTAACGAGTATCACTGAGTCCCGCAGGCTCTGATGTATGCCTTTGCTATACTGTCCAGGCTCTTGTATTGGCGGTGTTACGCGATATTGCTGGACCTGATTAGCGTGTTATTCACTCTATGACCAATTTAATGCTTGCGGGTGAACTAACTGACTCTGTAAAGTAATGAAAGAGCGCAAAAATAGTCAACATGACATAGATATCAAGTCACACCCGTCGGCATTTGACCACTGTTTTCACCAAAGGAGCTAGTAGGTGTTCCATATATCTGAAATCGGGACTGGCGAAAAAATAGCGCTTTGAAGAAATGACCGTTAAAGAGGAGAGCAATGTAAGTGAATGCTAATTGATGACTTCAAAACTCAATGGACGAGTGCTCACTAATCTTTTGAACGGCGTAATATCCAACCACTTGTTGCTAAACAGCGACGGGTCTAACATGAATCGCACGGTCTGATGCTGGCCATCTCTTCATGTGATAACTTCTCAGTCCAATGGAAAATCTGAAGTTTTTGCTTTCTAAGTAGATTACTTTGGGTTTGTAACCCTTTTGTACGGGAGCTGGTGCAAATTGATCAGGTTTACCCAACACCTATTTCGTGCATTAACGATATAAGACGACGAAAAGTTTCTTGAAAATCATCGGTCCTACTAGCTAACTCATTTGAATTCATCATACTGAAATACCAACAGCATATAACTTTGGCCTAGTTATCAGCGAATTGCAGCCAAACATTAGGTGGTTCAATATTAAACTAAATCAATTTGGTGAGAAGCCGGTACAATTAAATTTGGATGACTGAACTGTAAACAAGGATGTTGTTTATCACAAAAGCTTACAGGCTACTGCAACTGCTGAGCATTGGAAATCCCAGGGGCTTGCTAAATTGGTTTAACCCCAGAATTTACTCTCAGAGTGGGATTAGAAAAGTTAAAGTTGTGTAAACAACTATACCAAAAGCATGAATTAATTCCAAAACCGTTGATATCAGTGTTTGCTTGGGTATACATCATATTTTTACGTTTGCACTGAAAATTTTGTGAAAACAGAGCTTACTGACAACTGAATTTGGCTGGAAGAAACGACGTCTTGGGAAAAGGTTCTAGGTTTAACGTAGGCAAACACATAACTGGTAAGTGCTCGACAGACGTTACGATGAAAAATGTGAAAATCAGTGAATTCTGTTAATAGTATCAAACGCTTTCTGAAAACAAGCCAAAAAATGTCGTTTTATTATTTTCTGGAAAGAAGTAGGTTGGAAAGAATGTGATAGCAAATTTGGAGGTACTCATTTGCCGGTCCGAGATCCATTAGTATTTCCCCTGAACAACCACAAAATTTATTTTTGCGTTTTGTGACCTTTTGACCATGGAACCTTTCAGATAGTTGCGTCAGCCCAATTTTAACGGTATTTCTCTTATTCTGCACAGTTGCCCTAATTTATCCGCTACGCCACTTACTTGAATCATCGGTCAAGCTCTCCTGTGCTCTGCATGCTTGCAGTTATCATGGTTGTACTCCAAATAAACTATGGTGTTTACCGGCAAGGATTAAGTCAATCTTGGTAAATAATCTTCAACCAAGTTGCACTAAAGAATACTTAAAATATGTCATTGAATCAGATGCTAAGTTGACCATACCATTTGGGGTTGCAACTCAGGCGCAAGTTAGAAATAACCCTAACTGACCCTTGAATGCTGAGGGTTTTTCCTCAAAGTGTGTAACACCCTAAGGTATTCATCCAGCCCCTATAGGAAGGCGATTAACGCACAAGTGTACAGAGCAGCCGATTTTAAAGTGGCACAGAGGGGATGTGTGCGGCACAATCCTGTATTGTGCACAGAGGTTTGGTCTGCGAAGATTTATAAAGCGGCTTCTGTCAACAAGGTTCCCCAAGTACGACGATGTTTCAAGTTTATGCCCATAATTCTAACTCGTAGAGTGGGAGCTTGACGTGAAGTTTATCTCATTTCTGGCATGCTTTACCGCCATATAAAACAAGATAAAGAAACCTGAACACATTTGTCTCAAACATCCCTGTTTGAACGCAGCTAACATATCGTCCAGTTGAGTTACGCAGTCATAACTCGTGTAGGCATTTTTGGCTTTCAAACACTGGTAACGCCCAAAAACCTGTGTCTCATCTGGGCTTCCGTCTACTCAGGATAAGCTCCAATTGAAAATGGTTTCATTTAGACGGTCTTCAGACCAGAGCAGATGCGTCGAACGAACTCTAATAGAATTCGATTAAGGAGTGGAAGATGTGGGATGAGGACTTATCCGGGTCATAGCTGGTGGCAGTTATAAGGTAACCGACATTTCGTATAGTAAGTTCGTTAGATCACGTGATCTACCTACTTAATGTGCGTACGTGTTTCTTCCGCATCCGGTATCTGGCACAAAAAAGTTTGTTCCCATGACCTTTTACAAAATGGTTAAACATATGCCCACTGTAATCTTCGTTAAAAATAGCATTTATTTAATTAAGCTATGAGGATCATAGTGTGGGATGTAACAATCTATATCAGTTTGGGCTACACGAGGGTAGATTTAAATCAGGAGATCTGGACAACCGCCTCGAGTGTTTGATGTGATACTCTGCCTAATCTGTTTTATCCGAACAACAGATGTGTGCTAGCTTCAAAACTGGGAGCATGATTAACAACCCTTGCTTCATTTTTCCAAAATTTTAAAATATTCAGTTCCGAAATATTATCTTTGCTCGTTTATAAACCAATCATATTTATTCGGAGCTCACCTGGATTTTGATAGGAACTGGATGTGGTTGTGCCAAACTACAAACAACAGAATCATCAAGACGGAAAAATGAGAAAATCTTACACATTAGCAAGACCTGATTGCATACTACGTATTCTAAATATTACCTAAAGACTGCTCAACTGAAATAATCTGCGGTCATTTCCAGCATTCTGGGCCTCTTCTATTTCCTTGGCTTTCTGTATCCACCACACTTCACGGTCGGCTCGCATGCTCGCATTCACTCGACCTCTGATAATTCGTCACATCAAGTTATGTTTTGGACCGCCTGGGATATTTCTCCGAGCTTTAATGAGTGTCACCGTTCGGTCTGATATCCACTGCTTGAGTGAGCCTGGTGGTGCCGTGCCACAGGCAAAATTTCCACCACTATGCAGAGGTGCAATCTCGTTCCTGAATGAGCTCACATCTGATGGTGGAGTATTTGGAGGAGATTCTGGAAGACCATCCTGGTAAATTCGTCTGACATGCGGATCTGCCAGCCTCTCATTTGCCAAGCTATTTGTCCGCACCTTACGTGGCCCTGGAAAACATAGGGAGAAGTGACTTCGGACGTGCGCGTGCTCGGAATCCACAAATGTGTTCAAAAACGACGGGCAGTAAGTTATTGATCCGCGGCATTGGTAACTGATGGCAATGTGAGTTTGTGGCCGGCATGCCTTTGGAGGACACCATGTGGCCAAACGACTTTGACTAGTTTGGAAGTTAGTGCTGCATAAAACAGTCTGAGATCAGCACACGGCTGAAGCAATCGTTCATTATTGTCCGTACGTACGGAGTCCAATCCATGTCGACCTCCTAATTGAGTCTCATACGCTAAGCCTGCCCACTTGTGCATTCAGATCTCCGGCAACCACAACGATATCCGAGCTTTTAACTCACCGCAGCAGGACATTCCTGGAGTCATAAAACCTGTTTTTGACAGCTTTGGAGATACAGTCATTTGGGGCGTAGGCAGACACGAGAAAGCACATCTCACAACTTCCTGCTTATGAGACTCCTTCACAGACGTTGCCAGACGAACCGCACAGAGGCGACTATCAGTGGGTATCCAGTCAAGCAAGGATACTTCCGCCCGGTGACTCAGGACGATACCAACCCCTGCACATCTCGCCGCAGTAGCCTGTGGATCACCAGAGGTGCGCAGCCGGAAGTGAGTGGAGACTGATGGGGTGGTTAGCTCAATCGCTGTGCATAAATGCATGAATGCATGAATGTTGAACTCTTGTTGATAGGAAACAGCATTCATCAATGCCAAGCGAGCCCAGTGTTAGAGCAAGATCAGCTTGTTGTCCTGCGTGCTTCGGAGTGCGGACATTAAAATTGGCCAGATAGACTGGGTGTTGAGGCTTGCAGATTGATTTGGAGATACCTGAGGATGTCAGCGCCATGTGACGAGCAGATGCTGCACGAAAAACCGATGGAAGACGAACGGATTCATCAGTCCTAGAGTGCCAAGCCTACAAGGAGAGAGTTATTAATGGGGTGGGGAGAGGGGGAAGATAAAGTATGTGAAGTAGCAAGAAGGGGGGTGGCAGCAGTAGCCTGTTTTCGTTTACCCACCCTGCTGTATGCAGCTAGAAAGGTGACCCGGATGATGGCACCACGCGACGGCGGATGTGGCATGAGTTTATTGTTAGACGTGGGTATCATGTTTGTACATGGGCTAGGATACTGTCAGGGCGCCCTCACCTAGACAAAATGACTATTGGGATTCTCAACCAAACCCCTTGGCTCAAAAGCTTAACCGCAAGGCAGCCGTGTTTGGCGGGAAATGCAAATGCATTACCATTTCTACGGAACAAGACGCCGCATGTTCCAACCCGCAACCTGGCGGACCAGGAGACTGTGTTCGTCAGACCTATAACCATTGACCAATGTGGTATGAGGGACTCTGTGAGTGTCGTGGGGACACCCCCAGTATAGCTCGGTGGGTCGTTGAGCTGCGCAAACCGTCACACCACGGTAAGGTCCAGTCTCTTCGTGACGGCCGTTTTAGATGAACTAGGAAGTTACCAGCAGTTGTGGTCACTACTACTTGTGAAATATGTTAACTGTTGCGAAGTATGGGATGGGACACCACTAGGGACATCCGCAGAGAGTCCAGCAATTCTGTTGGTCGGCACCAAGCCATTCGAAGTGTGTGCATTATTTCTTCAATTTTATTACCGGATGATGTTATTAGGTCATCCCTTGAATTTACATGGATGGCGTATACAAGTTACATTGATCACGACGTTAGCATTTTGTTCCAAATAAAATCTAAAAACCCATGGATTGGGGACCTGCTTACTAGTGAGGGAGGGACATTTGTTAACTACGCGAATAAAATTAGCGGGTATGTAAGTCACTAGTGTGCTCTACTTAACCGATGTCTGGACGAAACTCAGTGACTACAGGTTCTGATCTGACTCGAAATGGCAAAACCGGCGGGTATCCGCTTTATTCAGCTGGTTGAGGCGACAGTTTGGTTAACAACTACTGCGGGAATGAAAAAGCATTTGACATCCGGTTATTTCTTGAATCCGTTTCCTTAAGGGTGCTGGTCTTAAGAGTTGAAGCACAGGAAACGAACCTACCGAGAATGACCGGATACTGTGGGTAGGACAAATCAGTAGCAGATAATTTGTAATTGATGAAGTGACAACGGTTAATCTAGTGCCTTTACTGGTGGTTTTATTTTGTTGTTAGAAGTACTGCAAAAGCCGAACAAACTCTTGCCACTGTCCGCTATTTTCTGAACCATGGGAGCCGATTTAAGCATTTTTTGATACTATAAAACCGCTGAATTGCACCACAAGGACTTAGCCAACGGAAGCGATGATTTTCCATTTATATTTACATTTATGTGATTATCACCGATATTTCCAGTTTAAAAAAACGGAGAATTACGTTACCTTTTTCACACTTATGCACGCACTGTGCATTAGTGGTGTCCTTGACGCCGGTGAAGAGTAAAGTCTAAAACTCGGTCCGATTCGTAACTTACAAGGTTACTGTTACACATGCGAAGGAAGATCCTTGCCTCCTCTAAGCAGTTTGAATGGAAGCAACTCCAACTGTTGATGGATGAGTCAGATGCGCTGCTCTAAAAATGAATGTTTCATCAGAGGACTGTGAAATTTTGTATGAATAAGTGAAGCAGCTACATCAAACTGCTGGAATTCCTCGCCGAATCTGTCCCGTTCTTTTAGATCTTGTGTAGCACAAAACCATACATTCACTAGAAAAGAAATGACGATATCAAAAAAATGATTCAAGATCCACCCGCCATGGGCTTCTGATGGTAGGTTTTAGCTACAACTGTAACCGTCAATTCCTGACTATCTGACCAGATTCCCAGGCTCAAAGTTCCTATAAAGTTAGCACAAAATAGTCTTCCCATCAGGCGTCAAAGCTATCGTAAATGCACAAAAATTTTACTTTTAGCCCATAAGATTTAGTACTACTCTCATCGAGTTAATATTAGCTGAATAAAACTCTCTGGGATGAATATTGGCTGTGACTTTCATAGATAACATACCTAACTACTTAGCAAAGTCTTCTTACACTCGACTCTGCCCAGAATTTCACTTAAGGTATACCTACGAATTTCCAAAGATTGTAGTTTGGCGCTGAAATGCTCTGGCCATTTCATTTCTGTAGTTTATCGTAACGCAAACCTGTCAATCGACTTTTGCAATCGTTGTCGTCCTTTTATCGTGACAAGTCACTTCTTTTCAAGCTAATTGGGTACGCATTCGCGTATGTTTTGACAACGGTGAACTGTCCGGCATTAGTTAGGTAAAAATAGCTGTTGCATTTTGTGGCTGGTCATAATTGCAGCAGTCGAAGTGGGCGGAAATTTGCATACCTGTTCCCTATCTTCTAAATCCAGGTGCCTTTTTCCCTGAGCGACGGCACCATCAGGCAGGCGGGTTTGTGTACATTCCAAATAAATCTCAGTATGCTGGTGAGATGAGTCTTGTTCTCCTTGTCTTCATCGTAATCTCGCAAACTGCAGGTGGGTAACGAGTGACTTGAAAAAGGTTGTGAAAGAGATTTCGAGGGGTTTTGGTGTCAATGGCGCGGTCGGACTCCCAGGACGGTCGGACTTCCCCTGCAGTTGGCTGAAAACACTACGAGAAATGGCAGCTAAATGGTGTAATGGCTTTCGCGTGGTCAGTATTTTTCCAGATTGTCTGACTGATCACTTGGAAGTGTAGGCACCACAAGATACTTGCTCTAGCTCAGCACCAGGTCCCTCCCTCACCTAATCTTTTTTTCACTTCAAGGCTTTAGCTATGATTAAGTCAACTTTGAGGTTGTAAGGAATTGAAACATCAGTGTTAACTCCGATGGTGCCGTCTTTGATGATGGTTATTATTTGCATGAATCTGACAGCTGTCCTATTTGCCAATATGCTTTTCATCAAACGATACCACTTCAGACATCCAATGGCTTTGCAGTGTCCCGTTCATCGCATGCTGATTTTTCCTTGAACCTGCTGACTAACGTTTCTAATGAACGTGTCTCCCGCCGAAAGCTCATTGATGGGATAAATAATAAGGCCTGGTTTGGTTTGATTCCATACGGAGGATTTTTCTAAATATGCAGAAGTAAAATGCTTACTCTAACCTTCAGAACAGGTAGCTTTTGTGTCAGCTGACACAAACCGTTTATCTTATCAGATCTTTGGAGTTCTTTGGATCCGCTGGACAGATTAACATGAAATCATTAGATATAAACCTTATGAGTAGTACATTCCTTAAATTACATGCATCGCGATATCTCGAACATCGTAGCAACTGGAACATGAAGCGGCCTGGTGCAGCACGTTCAGTTGCATGGATACATCACAAACGAGAGATTTAGCTGGGTTCTAGGTGAGTCTCTCGCAAAAACCACATTGATTTGCAAATGAGTGGATTGCTAGATATAAATTTGTTGTTAAAAATTAAGCATCGATGTCGATCTGTAAATTACTCGGCTCAAGACTAACTAAAGCTCTGCAGAATAGTTTGCAACCTTTCCAGGCTCTTTTTTTCCCGTTCTTTAAAACGCCGAAGAAATTTATACGCCGCAAGTAACCTAAGGTCTTCGTATTAAGAGCAACCAGTAGTCCGCTAGGGTATCTGTGATTAGAAAACCTTTATGAAGTAACTTTTGGTCTGTTAAATTCACTGCACCTGTTCTATTTTATACTGTTAGTTGTTGTAGAAGAATTTTCTGTCCGTAATCTCTCAATTCGTCTGGGAATTGGGGAAGGTCGAGTCTGCACGACAACCGCACTGTCACCACTTGACATGCTGATGAACGAAATTATCACTATCAATAAATAGTAATCATGAACAACCTATGCTGGTTCTCAGTTAGATTTTCTCACCAGTATTGCACGTACTGTAAACGTTTACAGTTGACAGGCCTGTAAATAAGTACCGCAACACATCATCAAAACAGTCAGAATATACAAGTTGCTTGATTTTCACATTTCAGATTTACCCCGTCAGTCGCAGAGTTGAAGCTTTCAACATTTATGGGTGGCGGACTTAATAACAACGAGTTCATTACATTGAACGACATGTTGGTTTCAGGGTGTTGTCCGGTTTCACTTTCAGGGCAATCAGACAACTTGAATCAATAGCTTCTGTTCAAACGATTTGAGCAGCTCTGCTCTGAGCATCACTGCTTCACAGAAAGCCAGAAGTTTCAGACTCCGATTGTATAACTGGGTAAGCTCCAGTTCGATTGTGCTGTTGACTCATTACACGGCAGGGACCGTAGCAACTGAATTTGAACATGTTTCGAGATCCTTTGAGAAAGATGTCAATCAGTTCTGCGAACGCATATTTCACCGCAGCTGAAAATGAACCTTTAGATGATACGTGATAAAACACGATATAGAATAATCACACAAACACTGGGACTTATTTTAAAACGTAATACCTTGGGTTGCCGATATCTGGTGCAACTGAGATTGAAGTTACTGCAGAATTTACTGCTGACTGAATTTACTGTTTAGTGTCCTGTGAGATACGGTCGATCCCAAACTGCAGACTCCCCAATCTCACCATCCTCCTATCTGTGGGGGCCAGATTAGGTGGAGGTATACGTCTGCTATGTGAAGTAGTGAGCGTTTCTCGCTAGCAGTTGCTTAACAAAGTCCTTCAGAGCAGATATTTTGGTCGGTTATACAGAACTGTCTAGCTATGTGAACCAGGGTTTTGACTAGCCTTTGATAGCACTCCGTTGAGTAAAAGCTACTGAACTGGAGACAGTGACCACTCCACCTAGCCTTACGATGAGCAGCACGTTGTAAAATCTTGTTCGAAAGTCGGGTAAGCAGTGTGTCAAGTAATTCTAAACTCCCCTTTGTCTTAATTCTACGTATAACAACTAACTGTAATGAATATTGTCTAAAATAGCAAGAAATAAATGAGATGCAAATCAGAGGATAAAATAAGAATACCGCCAACATATCGTTCGTATAAGAGTACTCTTGAAATAATGTCACAGGCTGAATATCTATCTTTGCTAAAAAGATGTCAGCTGGGTTCATCAACTGATAGCCTATCCATGCCAGCTTTTCCTACTTTCTTAAAGGCAGTTCCTTCAAATACAAAGCGAATGGTTTATGCGTACAATAGATTTAAATTTTTAGAAACGCCACTAGGATACTCACGGAGGTATTATCCGCAGTGATGTTGCCATACAAGCAGCCACCTGTCTCACTCGGGGTCTCGTAAATGGCCAATGAACTCAAGCAGTCATAATAAAAGCATTCGCATTTATTTCTACTATTTTCATTGCAGCTGTACTTGTCACCGTATCTTGTTTTCTTCCGGTATTACTAGTTAACCTGCTCAAATAGACATTCCATCCTTTTATGATGTGAAACTTCCTCGTGGATATGGTATCTTAATTAGAATCCCGATTATCAAGCTCTATCGGATGGAGAAGTTCGTTACAAACCTGAACGATGTGCAGCATTCTGTCGCCAACGTACTCAACAACAAGGGTATCGACACTGAACTTTCAATGAGGACAGGATGGCAAAGTGGAAAACAATTTGTGAAGCTGGAGCCAACTGAAACTTCTTTTGGACAGCGCAATCAACATATATTCATCGGTAAAATGAACTTGGATGTGAATTTCCCAATACTTCTCTTGCAGGATCCAAACATTTTCCCCAGCTCCCCTGTCTAAGAATGCCGGAGAGTCAAACTCAGCTGGCACAGGATAATTTTAAAGGCCATATAGAAGTTTGGATGTTGTGCATTAAGCTGAAGTGGAAGAGATATTTTGTATTCAGCTGTCAAACAACCTTTACTCGATATCCGCTAGCGATAATCCCATTCCAAATAAGAGTAGCATTCTCAAGGTACACCAAACTCAAGAATTTTGAAGAACTTATTAGAGCAACCAACAGCCTTGGCTACCATCTTGCCTGCACACACAGCTGTGCTTGAGCATGGCAAATAAATGGCTCAACCCGGGGTGAAATGGTGTTTTCAGCTTTATTCACTCGAGAAATTGATCATTTTGACTAGACAGTTGTCGTGCAAACAGAATCTAGATACATTCTTCTCAATTTGGTGTTGAATGCATCACGAATCGCCATTATTTGGAAACAATGGACAAACTACTCTCATAGAACCAAATAATTATTTGAGAAGCTGCATGTCTGGAAGCTAAAATACTTGACAAATGAAAATTGCTTGAATTAAAGACAGCTGCTAGTGAGATGATAGTTAGGATCAACCCCTACCGTGAACAATGGGCTATAAAGAAAACGCAGACTCGGGAATCTTCCCGGCACTAGATGAATGATAGACGATGGATAAGCCCCCGACACAGAGGAACACACGAGCTTCTAAGTTTTTCAGTCAAGAATTATTCTTAACCAAACATACCAATTTCATGAACAGCCTGTCTAAGCTTGAGACTGAGAGATGAGATGAAGTAAAAAGTTTTACTCTCATACACATCTTCGCCTTCATGGAGAGCAATAAAGCACGCCCGAGGATAGGAAGCTTACTCGCATCAGCTACTCGAAAGCGCGATCCAAAAGCCACATGGATGACCGGCTTCTATACACTATTAAGGCACCCGTCGAAAGTCGAGTGGAATCATCTGCATCAACGGCTACAACATGAAGAAAGTTATTATCCCGTGCTGAATTACACACAGAATACTTTAAAGACCGTCTCCGGACATGACAGATTGCAAGTGAAAATTCCGGACAAACTACAATTTGATACTTTATCCTTTCGATGTTCGAATCTGATAATGTCCCTGGGAACCAAAATATTGTCATTTTGGTATTTTTATTCGAAAGGAAAGGGGTTCAGCAGACATGTACAGAGGTATCAGCCTGCGTTGTTGTGCTTGTGATGTGGTGATTTCTTTTTCAAGTGGATTCGTTGAAAGTGGATAATCAGGTTGGACACTACGGATTCCGAAGCAGGACCGGTAGAATTGCATTAATTGCCCAATCAAATTAATACATGTGCAAACGAGGTCTGCACGATCAATTATGCACTAGCTAATGAATTCGCGGAGTATTCGACCTGGCGAACATAAAACCACTGTGTGTCGTTTTGCGAAAGACGGGCTGTCAAAAAGCTTTTCAGTGTCTCCAAACCTTTTTAGTCCTATATTAATATTGATGTTCGTACATGTCCCTATTCACACAAGACTGAAACAAGACTGATTTATCTTACCTTGTGGCGGACACTGTATGCATGAATGGTTTTAACAATTCAGGGGATGTAGCTGTTCAGCATACGATTGTTCGCCTATTCAGTACAAAACTTCATGTGGAAAACATAAGCTCGGTGTTCTGCCTTTCACCGATGACTGTGCATTGTGAACTGTCCCTGGATGTACCAAAACTAAGCAAACATACGACATAAAGCTCCCCAATTATCTGCAACTTTGGAAGTAGCAATATAAGTGGCAACACGTTGAACTCATGAGCGCCACTGACGATTCCACGTTAGACAGACTTCGAAAGTGCGTCTGAACCAAGCCCTGTCTGCAACCGGACACAAATTTGTCGTGTATATTGTCACTGCATTATCCAAAGACAGTGAAAGGAGAATGGTATTCTGGTGCCACACCTAAATTTACCACATTCAGCACCGAATTCCGCGTAGAGTAGCCGGATGCCAAATACGTGAGTACTTCATCAAGCAAAAATACATAGAACCTGACGCTGATCCACCTAATTTGGTCGAGTAGTATGAATTTTGCAGCATCATGGCATTCATTCACAAAACCTCCACACACACGGCATTTAGTAGATGTAAAGGTTTCAGGCACTGCATCCACTTAACCGGCTCAAGAAAGAAAGAAGGACGACAAGATGTGTGAGATGAAACCATATTATTTATCTTCATCACGCAACTCATGGACACAGTAGAAGTAAATTGGGCATGTCGGGCGCACTGCTCAGTGAAGTTCACTCATTCACATAAATCATAGAAAGAGTAACCTGAGTATTTTCCGACTGCGGGTCAAAAATAATACCCTAACGAACTTCACTTTCAAAGCTCAGATCCATCGCAACAGAACCCAAAACCTCTGTACAATATCAGTTTTGGGAACATGTCGAGTAATCACTGATGGCGGACTGTGACTAATTCTCCCACTGGTATTTATTTATTGAGAAGCCAGAATTGGAGGCTCTTCTCAAACTACCGCGGCTGCGCTTGAAAGTTCAATTTATCAGACAAACAGGCGTTAATCAAATACGTATAAAATTCTGAGGAAAAATACACCAGTGAAGCTTCCTTATACAGGCGTTTTCTCAGTTTTGAAAGGACTGCTTCAGTGTGAGAAGTCCAACTTACGACGGGAGGTGAAGTTACGGTTAGTTGATTTTGCGAATCAATATCAGTGACTATATAAATACACTAAAAATATGCCATTCAAGATCCTACGCGCAGGGCCAGAAGCGACGTAAAAGTTTCACTTCAGCGCACATAGGGAAGTTGGGTCGTATGTTTAATTCGGGAGAGGAAGGTGATGTGCCGGATCACGATGTTTAAAAATTCATGGTTCCGTGTTTCGCAGGAATGATTTAGGACTTAAATGCCCGCTGCACTCAAGACACTGCGTTTCCTGCGTGGGCTGATTTCAGTTCTCTTCTTTAACAACCAGGAAGCATGTCAAAATTTAGTGGACACCGACAGCTGGTAGAATCGCCTACAGTGTTTCAAGACAATTCGAATCAAATGCTGCTCAACAGTTAGAGAAATGTGCTATAGTAGACTGCTTATATTGGATGTTTCAATATTTCAAAGTTCTTAGTGGGAACAGTTAGTCCACACGGCTTTTTTCAGAAGGCAAATGTCCATGATTTACAGACGTCGGTCAAGGATGCATCTCCGGGTAAGGACGGAGTTGTGCAAGAGATATTTTTATTGAAGCTTCATATAATTCTATTACGGATTACTTCCCCACCAGGCTTTGATCAACGATTGGCTGCTAGCCTTCGTACCCACAAATGTAACCTACAGGGCAGCAGACAACAACCAGGGAAGAGTTGATTTATAGATGTATTAAGGCCGTTAGATTCCGAAGATGACATCTTTCACCCATTCCACTGGAGGTGTTAGAAACCCCACTTTTGTTGATTTTGAATCACGTCTTAGACAACTTCCACCAGCAAACAACCATCAAATCGTCAATCAGATTGTAACGCTTAATGGTCAATTTCTTGTAGAGAGCTTACTCATATGTGGAGGCCAAAATAGAATTTATCTAGGAGATGCGACGTGGAGGTTGGTTCCTTGGGAGCAATTCAATGGGACGTTAAGAACAGTGTTAATCTAAACACTCACCCGTTACCGTACAGGGACCACGGTAATCCTAGACGGATTTGGGAAGCTTTAGTTTGGTTTAAAAGCCTCAGAGACTCAGATAAAGCTCATCACCAGAAGAGAAAACACTAGCCATCGCCATTCTGGAAGATTCAGATAAATGCTTATGAAGTCAAGCAAGTTTTCCTAAGTTCCCATAGGATTCTACAATAACCAAACTCTTTTACACCCCACAATAGGATTTCTAGAACACTTCAAATAGCTTTTATGGAATACTCCGATGTCAGAAACACTTGACATATGAGACGCCAACTATCCAAGCTGTCTCGGATCTTTTGCGCTATTATCCGGACTAATACACTGTTGTTCTACATTGTTGTTTCTGTCAAAGCCTGTGATGAATATGATAATGATGAATATTGATACTTCAAAGATGATTCTAAGCGTGATAGCAATGATAGTAATAATAATTATAAGGAAACAAATATGATGCACGACTAATTTTGACCACTGATCACCGGTAGTGCATGTCGCTCTTCCTGACTTTGCTGCCAGCCCATTGATCTCCGGTAAAAAGGATAGTGACACCAAGGCGAACACTCCTTGGAGCACCTGATATCATTTAGAAATCATCCACATGAAGAGAAACCTTTCCGCGATACACCAAACGCCCTTTTCCTTTTCTCAGTAGTTGCTCCAGACTTAACCGATCACCAGAGTAGCATACAGGAAGGAAAGCGCTTTCGTTACACTCGACTAAGAAATCTCGCAAGAAATCAGTCTCAGTACAAATAAAGTTTTAAGAAGCAAGTGATGCGTTATATAGGAATATCAGTGGATCAGGATTTACTTGAGCACATCGGCAGTTTCCACTTGTTTTGGCGCATGTTAGCAGATTTCCGGTGCACGATTCACCTTAAATGCCCATCAAACCTATGGCGCCACGGTAAACAACATGGGTTTTATTTAGATGTTGATCTGACAGCGCAGTCATTGCTGCGAATTATTTATAACATTTTTCGGTCGGTTATCCGTTCATTGGTATGATAAGATTGGTTGAAAATTTTTCACTACCAATCAGTGTGATCTCTTTGTTGAGTCAGAGTATGCACACCCCTGGATTGTGCTAAGGAAGTAATAGCCAATAATGCCATCTGATTTAGTGATTAACCGTCAACGCACAGATTGTCCAAATTAGCGAACATGCCAGCGACCATATTTGCTACCTGAGCGATAAACATTCCTCCATAACCACGCAATTTTGGGTTTGATTTCATGTGTGTTATAGTCCATTTTTTGTGCTGCATACAGAAGAGGCACTTTAGTAGGCTCTCGCTTACTGAGTGCAGGAAGTGAAATACATTCTTTTTAGTTAATTAGCACAGAACGATGGAGATCAAGATTCTTGGGCACCTGACACTGGAAGACGAAATATCTATTACGGCGGAACAAACTGGCGCGATAAACTTTTACGCATCTGAGAATAGTTCCTAGGTCATATGGGATATGTTGACTGGTTAAGTGAACATTTCGAAAGATCCCCCTTTCTGAGGTATCCACAAGTATACGTGCATTATTTATGTAGATGTATATGCACAGACGTATTTGCTTATTTACACATGTATATATGTATGCAATAAGCCCCAAAATAGGACAGTGGCATCAATGGTGAAATAAATTTGCGGACATCAAAATTCAGTGAACTAAACCACGAAGAATCCAGAAAAATTTCGGAACTTTTTCATCAAATGAAATTCATGGCTTTCTTTCAATGGATCTATTTTTTGATTTAAAGATGGATAACCAGCATCAGAATGGGAATTGCCTGTCAACCCAACTCAAACTGACGGACGCCGGTCGGATACTAGGAGAGGCTCAGGCTATTCGCGGTCAGCTGGATATGGTCTTACGTGAAGTGCCTTAGAGACAGCATGGACACGAGGGAATAAAATCGGCGGCTGAACATGCAGAGGTCTGTTGCAAGCCAGCAGCCAGCCTAAAATGATCGCATCCCACTTGGGACGGCACCAGCTAACAATTTGTCATCAAGGTACAGGGCGTCATCCGCTAATTCTTTAATTCTTAGCAATTCCTCCAGAAGAGTACCATACACTATCACAGCGTAAAGTTGGGAACATGCAACTTTGTTATATTCTATCAACCCCAAGGTTGAAAACGCTGACAATGATGGAATGACGAATTCGGACATGAACACAAAAGAAGATGGAGCAAACCTAACTCGGTTCCAGGTGGTTGTGTTTAGCAGGCGGATCACGTAGTATGTTGGTGATCCTCTAGTTTGCTGGCGCAAAGCCCTATAAGGCAAAGAACAGCCACTGCTGATAAGCCCTGGTTTGAGTTCTGTGATTCCGGATTCACTAGCACCATACAGCTGCTTTTTTTCATTCCACGCGAGCATTTCGTATCCAACATGGCCTAGGCTCATGACTGTCACCGCTTCTCCACGCTCCCGGACGCCGATTAAGTCACGCTCAATAAAAGGAGTCTAGATAGTGAACTCAACTCTTCGAAAAAGATATATCCCATGTGAGGTATTTGCTTTCCAAGTCCCATTGCAATTCGATTATATCCGGTTAATAGAGCACTACGGGTGGTTCAACAGGAAAACAGAATGTGCTCTAACCTCTCTCGTTGACCACAGTTTCCAAGACAAAAGATTGCTTTATCATCATGACCAAACCGGACGTTTCTACTTTCGTTTTCAGGAGGTTGTGCCGAAAGTGGATCCCCCAGATATACACCAGAAGAAGTATGCATTCTCGGAAAACAGTTTCGAAAGAGATGCAGTAATCAACTCTTGCAAGTCACGGCCATCAACTCAGCTGTGTAAACAATAGCTCCTGGCCAGCTACGACTTCTTCCTTGGTTCAAGCACGTAAGTTGAATCCGGATGAGAGGACTGCGATCATGCACAACCATGCCAAATGCAAAATCATCAATCGCACTGTGCAGTGTTCGGCACCATGTAAGTAACACCTTTTTCCTAATCGCTGTCCGCTTTGTCGGGATGAGTAAACTCAGGCTTGAGGTAATCGTGTTGCTCACATGTATGGACTGAATGATTTTGATTGAAATGTCTTTTGGTTGACGCAGCCAGCCACAAACAGACGGCCTGATGTAGTTTGCAAATACTTTGTGGGTGCTTCGGTGGACACAGCCGAACTTGGGCGGAAACGTCAGCCCCGGTATTTGGTATTCCCTTGTGCTCCCCATTATCCAATGTGGTTTCAATGGGACATGCGTAGCGTCTTATAGCAGTTTAAGGGGCTGCTGCCAGTGGCTGTAAACCCCTTTTCCCGCGAAAGCAAAGGGGACATCCAAAATAAGTCAAGGTGCCTGTCGGACCCAGAGGTGGGATGTGTTCCTCGGCGAAACAATAAGGTTCGTCTGGGACCGCGGTGGCCTGAAATCCTCTGTACTAACAAGTCACCACTGCTTTTGTCTTTCGGGCGTCGATCGTAATACCGGCTCTACCCAACTCAACCTCGGCGGCTTCAAACTTCCTCCATAGGTGAGGTTGACATGCACACACAACCCATTTGTCAGCAAAGGCGAAACCATCCATTAAGTGGTCAATAAACCGTTAGCCTATTTGCATCATCGATAATCCAACTACCTAATACATCACCATGAATGCAGTTACACACCGCTGCTCTGTCGATCAGGAAGCCATTTATGCAGACATAGTACAAAAACGGACGATGCGGAAATTGTCCTCTGTTGGCCCGGCGAAGTCTAGTTTGGGGCCTTTGGAACTAGGGTAACCCCGAGCACGATCCCAATGCGGTGAGCAGTATCCAGATAATTACATCAGACTTCTATACTCACAGGAACATTGGCACTTAACCGGCCAAATATCCTGCACTTGAGCCCGTCCAAAGGTTGTGACGTATTGCCCGTTAGGCGCTCAGTACTTTCAACTTCCTGCCTTGTAATTGGCAGGACAATGTTGGGCGAGTGCCCAGCTATCCACATGTTTCGAATCAGACGGCATCCGTACCTACTGCTGTTCAGCGTCCGAAGGTAAGCCACAGTTTCCAGTTCCTCTTATGACAAATCGAGCATAGCAGATACTGCATCTTTACGCCTATGGTGGCAAAAGGCCTGGATGGCAGCATAGGTGAATCTACTTTCGGTTGATCGGCACACGGTGACAGCCTCGAGGGAGGGGTTTTCACCTGTGGGAATGTTTTCGAGGCGTTGGGGTCCAGAAGCCAAAGGACTTGCTCAGGTGTCATGGTATCAGAGTACAACCCCCAAAAGAAGGCTGGAAGGTCAACACTAGTGGGCGAATCGTCAGAGCTGAATTATGGGTGTGACACGGAGCAATCTGCCGTCTATTTGAACCGGGTCGTATAGGCTTCAGAGCAGGACGAATGTGGAGCTGTTTGAACAATGGTTTGGTCGAAGCCATTGGAGGACCATAAATTGGGACGTGTTTCCCAGTTAAGCACATGTAGTCTAGCCGACAGTTCTGGCGAACAACGCGATTGTACATCACGTGACGGATATAACTTGTCAGCCAGGCTCAAGGGCGACTGTGACCATTGTTAAGAATAGTGGGTACAAATATCTCTCGGCTAAGCTTATCTACATTATGCTGAGTGGATGCGCGTGAGACGGCGGCGCTGACTGAGGGCAATCTTTATCGGTAACCGATGGGAACAATCAGCACAGGTTGAGTGGGCGGTCATTTCCATACACCTGAAATGGGTGGTGGGCTTCAAGGCAGCTTTCTGTTTGCAGCAATTGCCGCAGTCCTCACGTGTGAAATCAAGGATAATCTCCTGTGCACTGGTTGCAACTTGTGCGGAGAAGCCAGCGGGATTGTGCTTTTGTCTGTCGAGGATTAAATGTACGTTGAATCCAAACGGGGCAGTCAGCGGGATCTGATTTTGCTGAACTCTTAGTTTACGTAGACCGATGTCCAACCTAAAGATTCGGCATCACGAAGGGATGCTTCAGCGCGCCAACATGCAAGTGAGGTAGGGAGATTTGAAGTGCATGGACGTGTGGAGTGTGTAGATAATTTGGGCTGCTAAATAAGTGTCGGGAGACGTTATGGCCTTTTTCTCAATGTCTGCCTTATGGAAGGAGTCAGTACAAATCAAATCAAATCTAACTGAGGACAGTTGAATGGTCCCCTTCAAAGATACTGCAATTGCAAAGGTCTGAATCATACAACTCCGTCTGGTCTGGAAAGCCAGAAGAGCTAATCCTGAAACATCAGGTTAGAAAGAAAAGTAGTAATACAACTTTGACTTAATACTTCATCAGCGAATGCTGAAATTCCAATACCCTCACAAGCCGCATCTCGTATTTGTGTCGAACTTTGCACGACATTTGTCAACAAAATAACCTTATACTGGACCGTTATAGAACACTACCCGTATGGCTCTCAACCGGAGAAAATGAAGATTCATTCTTGTTCAGGAAGCCACTCTGTATGTGCAGAAAACCTGGCGCTTCATTTCCCATCTCGCATCTAATTCCTCTTCCACTATCACTGTTAATGTCCTCTGGTGAAGTCATTAAAACTTAACTGAGGTTGTCCGAAAATTTCTGGGTCTCCTAGTTAGTAAGCTAATAGCAAGTCGCTATTTAATAAATTACCAAACAAGTAGATGCATATAGCATCCAACCTTAACCCCACCAACGATGAAATCTTCTAAAACGATTGATTTTTTACTTATGTTTGGGTCAGTCCGCCGCCCTACAGTCATAAAAGTGTAAAGCTTCATTCATAGATTGCATGCCATAACCACGATGGTTCATTCCACAGTGACTGGTTATCCAAGATAGTTAGGAAGGATGTCGTACAGCTTTCTTAAGTAGAATATCTGACAACTTCCTACCACGGCTGTGCTTTAACCCTTAGATTTTTCGGATGTTCGTACCACATATTTGATAATACACATTTCAAAGCAATATAGAGAATTATTCTACTTCATATTAGTTTGGCTTGAACAGTCCCTGTAGCGCAATCATTTTGGAGTGCCGACATCAAAAACAAGAAACATCTGACCTGACTTTTGCTCTTATTGGTGCCCATAAGCGGCAGTTATCACTGACCTTCTGGGGCCTGATATGCGAGCCCAGCATGTTGCTACTATCCAGACACGTGAACTATCACTGGACGAATGTGTTCAAGCTTAAGCAAAGTGACTGGCTGCTCGAACGATGACAGTGTCTGTCCTGGCTGTGTCGATCAGTTGAACCACTTCTCAGGACTTACCATCATGCACCGCCAATTACGCTTGAAAACTGCTGGAAACCTTGAGACCACATATATCTGATGCTGCAATAAAAGCGTAATGGATAGTGTGAGCTACCGTAGAGTTCACAGTTTAAAATATGTAGTATTGTATCAGGAAAAAGCACCTGGCTTTAGTGACAGTCATTCCAGATGAACCATGGAGCGGCTCTTGTGAATCATGTTCAGTTGGAGATCCACATGAACTTCATTTGAGTCTTCGGGTAAAACCAACTTAATTAGCAAACGACTCTTCAGGGCCTGGTAAATATGCATGTATTGTTTTGCTAAAGCAGAAGCGTCTTTTAGGCACCTTTTTCAGCTAGTAGGCCACGGGTCAAGTAATGGCTTCTACGAAAAGAAGCTCGTTGCCTTTCCTCTGCCTGCGCATGCAGGTTCTTTTAAAATTTGATGAACGAAATACTTTGCGGCTTGGTGTGAGCTAATGATTTATGACGTATATATCTATATTATAAAATCACCTTTGAGAAGACGGGCGTCCAATGAATTTCATCTATCTTCTCCTTCATGTATCATCTTAAGCCACATAGATTTTGTTTACTAGACCTAGAACAAATTCGCTTGGCATTCTGCCTGTGTTGTCGCTAAGTACACCGTTCTCATTTTAGGGAGGCATAAAACTGCCCTGACCAAGTTTATTCCAGATTATCAGAAAACATGGTGTGAAGAAAATTAAGGCTATGCCACAAACGGCTATGCCGAACAAAGAAAACAGATTAAACTCAAGCATCGTCCATGGTAATGAGCCAGATTACAGCGTAGTCATGACAAGTTGCACACCATGCCTGCGTGTTTACGTGTAAAACTTAAGGCGTGTCTACTTTGGAGTTGTGGAGCAGTGGCGACGCCTCGCATGTAAAATGTTCGGACTTTAAACCCATGCAGGATCAAGATGTGCGCTGCCGCTGCGCTATTAAAGGGGGAAACCTTTGTCCAGTTCTGCTTGGATTTGATGCAAACTAGCCGGTATAATTACGTCAGATCAGTAGGAGTACGCTTCATACGAGAGTGATTTGGATACGATAGTCATATGTGTGATTAAAAATATTGCCACGAGTTAAAGACCTGAGAGCATAATTTCGTTCATCACATTACTCAGTAACTTGAGTAGTCCAATTTCTTGGACAACCTCAATACGCTTTATGCAGCCATTCATCCAGTGGATACTTTCAGACCTTCTCGTTCGGAAGACTATTGTGCGATTCAAACAAGAGGAAATCAAAGGTCATTTCTTCCACTCTGAAGTAGACAATTGGTCAGAAAGGCTATAAAAAGTGAACCGCATTAACATCAAGTAGTTTGACGCTTATCCACCACAAATCAGGGTCTCAGCGCACCAAACGTTCTTCGTTGTCATTTAGAACGTATGCAGTCGGAGGGGTATGGGTAATTTAAAGTTATTCTCTAGTAATTGTAAAGGACTACTGTTTATGCAAAACTCAGGGATCTACAATGTCGGCTGATGCCTACTAACTTGTGTCTAAAAATGTGCCACACAAAATGAGACACTCGTCTGTTCGCAAGTCCTGGAGTTCAGTAATTTTTGCACCATCCACCTTCGACGAAAAATAACTAGTTACGACTGAGAAGTACAAAAAATGTCCCGTTTTAGGATGGTTTGTCCTTCATAGGAAAGGAGGAATCTTTAATTTCTAAAAGTAGTTTACTCCCATATTCCTAAGAGCAAACCCAGCGCAGGTTTTGGTATTTAAAGGTAATATCTGGCTGATTTTTCTTTCACTTTCGCTTATCTTAGCGAGCACCCACAAAAGATTTAAAAAGTTAAACAACATGCTCGTAAAATACCACTCTAAAATTTGAAAATTTGAGAGCACTTATTGCTACATCTTCCTTACTTGAAGAAAGAATCACGATTGAAACCCTCCGATCTCTAGGTCACTTTTATGTTTTTCATAGAACTGGTAGAAAGCCCTTATCTGTGGCTTACTTTCTGAACTCACTCCCGAAATACACTGCAGTTGCATTAAGGGTGCCTCAGCCTGTGAGTCGTTGACCAAATACACGTTGAAAGTTCGAGGTTGCTGATTGCTGGCACGTTCGCTCACCTGGCATCTGACTTATTTCACGGAGGACAGGAATACAGGCGGCGGGTTTTACCGAAAAGATCATTAAAGCCATTAAAGCCTCTACCTGTCCGCATTTATACATTAGTAACCTGCTTTGTCACAATCAGTCCAATAACCCAAATTGTCTAACCAGTTCCATTCTGTTAGCACTAAATTGGCAGATGAACTGTCAGGCACGTTCAGCCAGTCATTGAATGTGTCGTAGTCTCCTTGACCCATTAGCCCACCTCGTGGTTTCGTTGGGCTTATGAATATATCATCAAACTCAGTCATTACCATCAAAATACTCAAACAGTTCAAAAGTACATTTTGGATAGATTCTCGACCTGAGAGACTAGACGGCTTTAAAAAACGAGAGTTTTTCTGAAACAGCTGCTGAATACTAAAGCAAAGTCAGGTAACAGTATGTAATCGAGGTAGATTAATCAGTACACTAAACCTGAATTGGTTGATGCTGTGAAAGTGAGCCTAGGGTCAACTACACTGCCTAATGGCGTCAATCGAAAGCTTCGACTATGGTTCTTTTAAATGCGTTAGACTAAGACCCACAAAATTACGCAGCTCTTGGACGGAACAAAAGTGACGGTCCATGTGTTTAATAGATCCAGTAAAAAGCCAACAAGCAAGGATAACCAAAAAACTCATGCGGCAACGCTTCTACGTAGAAATAATGAAGCTGGGAATCCCGTTACCTAACTTCAGACAGAATTCAGACTGCCTAAATATGTGAGTGGTTTCAAACAGTAGAGATCATAAATTTAGCGGGACATCCGAGAAGAAGTGATGGCCTATCTGGACAAGACACCACGAAAGAATTTAGTCATGAATTATCCAAATAACCGCGGTCTCCTGTACAGTGGGACTTATATGGGAGCAGTTCATGCGATCCAACCAGCCAGGTTGTAAAAAAGTGAAAATAAATGTAAAAACTTGCAAATATACTTTTTCAATGTCACATTCGATGGATTTACCAGAGTTTACTAACTTATATACAGCCGCTGATAAAAAGTTCGTTTATTCTTCGATCAAAGGTTTTTAGATGGTGCAAAATAAGCATTTAACATTAACCAAATTTGAGAACATCGTCTCTCAGTACGATCTGGATTTTTTTCCTTTCTACCGCCCGTATGTTAAAGCACACCCGTCAATACCATCACTCGTTCATACCATGCGTTCTGTACAAGCCATATTTATATGTTAAATTTTTAGGAACAACGAGAGAAAACTTAGAGCATCTTACACATCCATAAGAAGGCATTCCTCACAAACATCTATGAAACATTTGACGGATCACCTCTTAGATTTCACTAATTGCACATGCACACACCACACCGAGAATCTCATGTTTTACCCACCTGCCCAGAAAAAACACCCACTTTAGACACCGCTCAAGCAGTCACGTGTAAGAGATCCAGTAGGAATCCATGTTCCCTTAGTTGATTACCTAATTTTGTCCCACTATTATTAGTCCACAATGTACAAATATTTCACAAAGATTAATTTTTGCATAGACAGAACTAACACTACTGCAATGGATGAATCTAGTCGAGATGAACCATAGTTAACATTAAACTGGGCTACTTAGGTCTCCATTAGCTTGGAAGCCACAGGTGCGTAGATTTGTAGTCGACAATTGACGCAGTGGCTTTGAAAAGCAAAGCTTTTCGGTATTGTCTGTAAAACATCAGATAACTGAATTTCCATAAGATGCAAACTCAGCCTGCGGGATATCAAACCCGTTAAGCTCTACGGGGGTGGATTAAATGATCATTAACTAACAGACTGTCGAAATTTAATGGTGAATACTATTGACCGTCAATGATTTCTTCGGGAGGCAAGTACCGATTATAATCTCATTTTCCACTTCTTCCACCCTGCTAAATTTTCATAAATAATGAGTTTGTTCCAGTTTAGCGGTATTAACAGCTCGATAACACTTGTTCATTTATTCCATGAAGCAGTTCCCCCTTCACAAATTTCAGCAGATCCCATGCCATGCGAAGCAAACTAATGGCGCAATTAAGCTGAAAGTGATCTTCTGAAAACCAAGTCTATGACTTATCTATTACTATCAGCTCAAAAACTAACAAGTATTTCCGTCCGGGGTCTCGCCGTTCTCTATGAATTTGGCTTTATGTAGGCTTGTAATAAGTATTGATTGAACGAAAATTATTTTGTTGGCTTTATTCTTTAATGTAGACTCGGATTGTCGTTGCAAAAACAGCGTAATGACTTAATTTGTGTAAGGCAGACAGATTTTACAAGTTTCGAGATCCAAATAAAAATCAGTATCCAAAAGTTAGAAGACCTCTGTGGATGGCCTATTATACTAACTTGTCGGGTTTTACGGCAAGGCTCACACGCTAGACAGTGTGAAACGTTGTTTCTTTCACTTACGCTACTGAGAGCTAGGACACAACGTTACCTGCCCTTCAGATGCATGTTTAAGTAAGTACTACTGGTCAAGTTTGTTGGGTGATCCAATTTATTCAGCTTATAAAGAAACAAATCTCTCTCGGCAAACAAAAAACTCGTCTGAAACTCTTGAATTTTACACTCTATTGAGCAGGAAATCCTGGCTAAGATTTACACATACGACCCGTTTGTGCAGTACTGATAAGAACACAGAATGATACTATTTAAAACAACATTTGTGCCAAGGAAGTATGAGGTTGGCTTAGATCGTGCTTCTGGCCGCAGTAAGCTTACCAAGTCTAACATGTCACTCGTCCTAAATTACCACATTCAATTGAAGTTGCATGACACTCTCTGACGCGGAATTCCGTCTCAGCGGGTTCTCATATAAAGCGTCATCGTATCAGATATGAGTGTTCTCGTTAGAAGCTGATTACCTCCAGAAATGTTTAGAAACAGATACGTGCCCTCCTAACAACTCCGTTTTATAAGAATTATCAAGCAGAACGAAGATATGTTTTCGTACTTGATTCTAAGTATACAAAAATGGGAAGTTAAATCAGGCCAGTGTCTAGTGAACTTTTTGCGCTGTAATGAGTTTTAAAATTACGGCAGCCACCTGAAGATTTTTTATCGTGGCGCACAGTCTTTGGGTAATTCTTCAACAGTGTGCGTAAGCAATTTTTTACCTGTGTAGATTACAGAAGATCTCCAGAGTAGAATAGGGCATTTTCCAGATGTAGAAAACGCCTTAACTCAGATCATAGTTTAAAATGAAAGTAAGAATTTCACTGTGTCTACATAATCTTGAAACCGTTAATGCGTGTCAGAATAATTCAGGTCTACCTGTATAAGTGTACCAATCAGGAAGAAACTAGGAAAGAAGCCACCAAAAGTGATTCAGTTTGTTCCACAACCTTACCAAGGTTTTTGTAAACAACGCTAGCGTCATTCTATGGAGATCAGTTCTGCATGAATGCATATTCGGATTGCATCTCGAATGACGCACTGCTTTACGATTGAGAAATCCGGTAGTGTAGTGCATCTGGTGCCCCTCTACTAGACCAGCCAACCAAAAAATTTGCCACAAACTACACTTAACAGCTTATCACCAGGTGGGCACAGATCTGCACACTGACGGTAAGTTTGTTAATTGGAACATGAAAAATCGTGCATAGTTCCGCTTTAGTGTTGTTTAATTAAAAACGATGCACTGACGTTCAGGTTGAGCCCTTCCAGTGGAGAGAGAGAGAACTCGGTTTTTTTTAACTCAGTTGCTTTAGTCATTTTGTATTCTTTATGGTGGTAGACTTTTATCCAACCAATCTTAGTAGGCGAACCAAAGTAAGTGACCTAGCCGGGTTGGCCTAGCAGGTAGGAATCAAGTGGTTTAAAGCAGCACATTTTTGCTGCCTTTAGTTGTGAAATTACTCTCGCATTAAGACCGAATATTCAAAGACTCAGCAGGTTGGTGCACTGCTCGCAAATAAACAGACAAACACTGAAGGAAGCACTACAGTTTCCCCGCAGATAGCATACTTTGATGAGAAAACAAGGAAGTCCCATGTTGCTACATTTTAGCGCGCCTGTCTGATGCTTCACGGAGTACGCGATTTCCGGTGGAACAATACAGTCCTTCTATTGTATTTACCTTGCTTATTCGTATTTAAGCTATGGCCAATTTCTTACTCCACCGTCCAACCAAATAATTGGTTCTGGAAAAATTACGGCAGATCGATATTTAACAGCAGTTTAGGGCTTGACCATTCATCTTCTTGATGTAACGGCGCAGGTCGTGTTGGCCTGTGAAATGCAGGCCTGGTTTTAAAGGCCGGAAAACCTGGTATCCAGAACAAATAAATTTTTCTCAGTATCACATGCAATACAAAACACCATTTAAGCAAAAGAGAAAGTTTCGAGGTTATTGCTACTTTTTTTTCCATGGCGATCCGGTATGGTGAACAGCACTCTCTATGTGGAAGCTTCAGACCTCAGCTTTTTTGGACGAACTTGCCCATGGTTAACCCTAGTCCATGAAAGCACTATTGGTGTCGATGTTTTTAACTGCACCGATCCATCAGAGAGCCAGCAGCCTCCACGTTTGTAAGTCCACTAAGTGCCTCGAAACCAAACTATGTTTGCAACCCTGAGCGTAGCCATCAAAAATTACAAGGATTGTGATAAAAAAATATCTAACTTATTTTAAACGTATTAGCCTTTCCCTGTAATTTATACATGCCCAAAACAGGGCGTCTCCAGCTAAGTGGACTTCAAGTGACCTGTCATTTGAAGCAGTAACCGTATCCGCTAGGTCAACTTAAACTTTTAACGTGGGTCAAATTTTGGTGAAGGAAAAGACAGAAATTTCAGTACCTCTCGCAAAAAGAATCCCTATTCATGGCAATCTATTCCATACCAAACATCTATTTTACTGGTCGTCAAATGGGGGTAGGCCAAGTAATTTTCATTTTTCAAATAGCTTCAAGTTGCCTCGCGCACCCCGAATACACAAACGTTGGGAAGCAACGCCACGATTAGTCTTACCACTTCCATCCCTCCCCGCATTTTGACAAATTCAGTGTTAATAACCGCGTGTAGGATTATAACGCAGACCAGTAGCTCGTTTGCAGTCCTGAATAAAAGTGGCATTTCGATTCGTAATTGTTTGTTTGCTAGTTGCCATCGCCTGTGGATGAGGTAGGACTGTATTGCTTTCAAAGGTATTCGTAGGAGACTGGGCTGGGATGATAGCCAGGTTAGTCAAGCGGACTTCCAAGGATGAAGTTCACTCCAAATATCTATACGCAAGCAGAAAGAAAACAATAGGAATTAATAGCGAAATGCACTAGATTAATAACTAATTTTCTTTCGACTGGCGACTCTGCTAAAACTTACCTGAATCGACCGTTCACTGTAATCTTTAACTGAATGTGATGCACAAATGCTGCCTTTAGTTGCTGAAAAATATTCGACAACCCACAACCGGTTTTGCCCTCCTCCGGGTGGATCAAGTAGACACAATCCCTTAGTTTTGGTCAACCTTAAGTTCGCATCTGCGAAAGATTCGGGGTTCAAATAGAATATTAGCTTGGCAGAAACCCGAAAAATGCAACTCAAAAAGAACGGAATCGAGATTGGGCTGCCCAAGAGTTCCTATACTCCTCATAATTGGTGCGCTCCATTAAAACAAAAACCTGGACTGGTCAAGAGAATATGTGCGTCAACTAAGTTTACATATGCCCCCTCCATACGTACTGCAAAGTAGAGAGATAAAAATCTTCCGTATCTAGTATCTCGACAAATTTTATCCTTCCAGGAAAAACAACGAATTTTTAATCCAATACGTCCTAACTTAGGGCATGTTCAGGCCTAAGGAGGACTGGCCAAATGATAGTTACACTGATGGGTCCATAAGTGGCACGTTAATTTATGTATGAATGCTTTTGTACGGTGCCAGCATCTTAGCAGTTTTACTTCAAATTAGTTGGGGTCCTGGCCTGTTTGTATATATCTAAGCTGCAACGTAGGTTTTTCTTAAAACGTTTGGCTACATTCCTCTTCGTCTGTCGGGCCCATTTCTACGGTGATTAAATGATGCGTATAGAAGTACAGCCCTTCAAATAAACTAGGCTCCACAACGACGGTGATGTCAACTGGCACGCACACATCTGCCCCTCATTTTACCAAATTAAGGATGTCAACCACAACCACATGGACTTGCCAGTTGAAATTTACTGCTTCACTGGAGTGTAACTGACTTACAAATTTGTCGACTTGGATAACGTAAAGATAACATATTTCACATGTTTCGGACTGAAACTAATGCAAAAAATTGAATGAGCTGCGCGATGTGATGACACAAATCTTCAGAGTTATCGGTAAACGTCTAAATAGAAAAGTTTATTGACTAATATTTTAAACAACATTAGTGATTTAATGGAAGGGGAAAATGGTTTGTAATAATATTTCCGTCGCTAAAAGAGAAAAAAACATTGAGATAGCCGACCAACATCGAAAACATGTACAAATTACTCATGAAAATAATCTGCCTAGAGTTAATGAAATTTTGAGTAGGACGCAGCTGATATTTGAGTTATGTTATTCTATGACTAAACGATTTACAAAAATACACGGAAAACAAGCGTGGTCCGGTCACAGAACCCTCTTGCTAGTGAAAAATATATTGTGAAAGTAAACAGCGCAGTGTTAAATTTTCCTAGCGGGTGCGGTCAGAGGCATTTGCCAGCTAGTGATAACACCGAGGTTGGTCGTGTTTTGAACTGTCAGCAAAAAATGGTCTAAAGTATTCAAAGTGTCTCTTACCTAATGCAAACGCGTCTCTACAAAATAACAATTAATTTGGGATACGATTCGGTTTCAGGGCCTTTGAGGAACTCGATTTGCGTTTAGAAGACCTTCAGGATTATCAACTCTAACAGAAGCCTGAAGTGCGCTGATGGATTTCTGCGCACAGAAGATCACGCCACATTGCGCTGTTGGCGCCTGCAACCAACTTAAAGACTTATAAGAGATGCTAAACCATAGTGGCACCTGTAAAATAAAGTCCAGCCGTCAATATAATCCAACAATATATACTCGTGAAGGAGGCCCATTTACAAAACTTAAGGCAGAATTTATCTCGTAATAAATCTTTAAACATTACTAAGTATACTACCGATATCCGGCGAATTGGAGCTTTCAGGTGGTGCGCGTTGATTTTTCGGTTACTTATTACTTTCATAGTAAACCGATATGGAACTGAGTTTTCTAGAATTCTGGGCTTTAATCCATTGGTTCTTCTGTCTAAGGGCATAGGGTGAATAATTTATACACACTTTCTTCCCTTCTATAAAGTAAATACCTTTCTAGTTGATTTGTTCGTGTGTCATCTGGTAAGTCCACCTGCTTAAGAAATGAAGATGTTTTCCTATCATTGACAATGAACATATTGTAGCTTTTGAAATGTGAAGTTAAATTTTGTGGAAATTTTTGCGTCCTATATAAATACTGGCACCATATCACTGCCATCTGAAGTTTCTATCATTCAACCTTCAGAATCTACAATAATTAAAACAATACTGCAGATGCGCTTGATGTTAACACCACCCACACTGTGTTTTTTATTGAAATCCATATTTCTAACTTAAAAGGACGTCTATCGTCTCCAAATAATAGGCCGTTGTCATACGCGCTTTTACTCTGCAACCAGTATGCAAAGCGAGCCACATCAGTGTGAAGTCATTTTGGTAACAAATTTCCAGGGTGCGTGCCGATGCTCCCGGTAATGTTGACAGTTGTGACAATTATGTTACAAAAGCAAACTAATGCAGATGATGCGAGTGTATGCTGAAAAAAATTTAGAGCGTTTCGCACGTAAATAGGAAACTACAGGATACGCCTGCTGCCAAATGTCGGGTGGAAATTGTAGTCTCTTTTGAAGAACATTTCATCTAGCAAGCAGAAGTTATTTGCTCTGACTGATCCTGTTGAATTCGATTAAAGATCCTGGCAGTGGATGTGGTGAACAAAAAAACAGAAATTTAAACAGCTTGAAAAGAGCGGACGGAAGGAATTCGCACCTGAAAATCTCTCTACATCCAGCGAGATATATCTAGCCAGTACTACAAGTTGCTTCATGTCCCAAGAACGCTGCTTGTCGTAGTAATTTTCCTGACTCTGTGACTTATGTTTGCACAATATCTACACAGGAGAGCATCGATATGGTCAATCAGGTGCCAGGTACCTTCTTAGCAGATCGTCAAAATGTTTAGACAGCATGATATATACAGAAGATAAGACTATTTACTGTCAGTTTTACTCACTTTCCTCCACAATCATCTGACCACGCTGCAGTATTTCAGCCAATTAGCTAGGAGACATGGTCTCCAAAGTTGCATATAGAGATGAGCGCCAACATATTTGAGAGAATTGTAGAACACCAAGAAATGTGGTATGCATGAATATCTGGTTTTGAAAACCCAAAAAATAACTAACGAAATCCAACAAATTTCTTTTGCCTGGTTTAACATGTGGTAAGGTTGACATCCTAACATGCTGCTTGAATGAACTTCACACTAGAAATTCCAAAGAGATAAACGTACACGCCGAATTACAAGCAGCCACCGACCATTCCTCCCTAATCTACGCTTATTGGACAATAAATTCTCAAATATTATGCACTGCAACAGAACAATTGCATCACCCTATACTAAACCGCTTTATGATATCCAATCTGTCGCGAAGCACCGCTGAACAGAATGTTCTACTTCTATAGCCAAAAATGTGAGAGACAAAAAGGGGATGTTTGACGGAGCCTCTGTATGAGCCAAAGTAAAGCATAATTTGACACATTAAGGTAGGCCAACCCCCTTTCTGCACCTTCTGCTGACATATGGAGTATTTTACTTCTGAACGTCATCAAATGTAGTCATAGAAATCAACAACGCAAAGCCAAATAAGCCGTTAAGCTATGAAAATAGCTGGTTTTATCCAAAGTTTAGTACTTCATATAAATCCGCTCCGGTGAATGAAGGTGTTACGCAGACTGGCTCTTCTAAGGCGGCCAAATTAATGAACAGCCAACGTGGTATCAGCGTAAATCCAGCAGCAGACTTTATGGAGATATCACAATCAAACTTTTCAAATTTTTACAAATGCTTAAATAACGTGCTACCTCAAGTCAATTTTTATTTTTATTTTCTGCGTCATTTATGTAGGGTGTATTAGGCCTGCGTTGTTAGTCCTTCATCATCCAATTGGATCAAAAACAGAAGTCTTTAAACATTTCTCTTCCTATACTTACCTTCGAGCCAATTTATGAAATCCAAAGAACTATATTCACCATGAAGCTTAACGTCTTCTTAACACAACGTCAGTTGATTTGAGAGGAACCGTTCCTACAAGCGCTCTTGAATCTGACGTGCTTCTTGACGTAAATATTGGTTCTCCTGCTGATTAATCTGGCAAAACCTCAGCTGCTTAAAAGCCGCATCACCAACGATGTTAGATCGTTTTTCCAAATCACCCGCATCCAAATTTCTGTTAGGAAACCCCTGAGGATTCGGTATAAATTCGCTGATCCCTCAATATTTCGAAGGGTGTGGGGAACCAGCTTCCATAACAGATGTAAGAGTAAGACTATGTGCTTTAGAACAAAATGTTACTTCCCGCAGGGCTCCAAACCAACGAGTTTAATCGCCTGGGGACAAACCGAGACGAATAATCACCATGCTATGACGAAACACAATTTTTGGTGCTTTGGAACAGAAACTAAACTGAAATTCCACACTATGCGTATTAGTTAGAAAACGTATCACAGCCAGGAAAATAATACCGATGAAGATACATACATAAGACCTCTTCTAAAAGGATATTTTCAAGTAGAGATAAGTCTCAAAAAAATCACCTCGTACGCAGAATTGTGAAATTTATCACCATTCAGGCAGGGGACGCAGGCCAAAATGATAGATTCGATTTGCTAGAGCGGAGTTAAATCGGAGTCACATAAACAAGAAGTTTTAGCTCCCGGTTTCCTCATAAATGTTTGGGAAAGGACACTCCATTGCCATTCTTTGGGAGTTTGTTGAAACTGCCGTATACCCGTTGAATAGAATATGGGTTCCTTCCTTATAGTAAATAATGTAATAATAATGCAACAGAGGTTTGGGATTGTTGGTCTGACTCATAACACTAGAATCGGTCAACTCTAATTGACTCAGATACAAAAGCTTCCTTCAATTCCTATTGCACTTGTGGCATAAACGAATACGCTGGTAACTAGAACTTCCAAGTCGAAAAAGGATTAGAATACAATGGGCCAACAAAGCAAAGATTCTTATCTAAATGCGATTAGTCTGAGCAGTGAGAAGAGAGAGTAGAGTACCTCCGAGGAACTCCTGAAAATCGGTTGATCAGACGTTGTTATGCTTGCTAAACAGAAGGTAATCTCGGATGGTCGTCAGAATTAAGTTACCTCTTGAAACATGCTTCGGCGTCTTCTAATATGGCAGAACTACCCCTTCAATAGTCGGAATGAAAGGGCAGGTCAACAACGCATGTAATGTGAAAAGATACGCATGGTGATACGACCCATAATGTGTTGTGGTACAGCTAACGGTCGTAGGCTGGGTTAATAATAGGCTAGCTGCTGGTGAAGGTTACTTCAGTATCTGGGGACCGGCCTAAATTTAAAGTGTTACTCCTGGATGAGTCACAGCGTTGGATTTTGGAATGTACCCAAATTTGGATGTGAGGAGCGAGAGATTTAAGGCGAAGATGCGCTGACTGGATATGGTGGCCAATGGTTCAGAATACTGCTTGCTTACCACACATTAGAGAGGATCAGTACCACTAAGTTTCCAAAGTTCAAAGTGTTTTCAAAATACAGTCATTTGCAAAGAAATTTGGCTTTGCGAGAGACTCGCCTGAGACCCAGCTGAATCTCTCGTTTGTGGTGTTTCCAAGTGTTTGCTTTGCTGGTTAACCGCGCTACTTGCTACGTGTGCTAAATAAATGTGCTCGCAATAGGTACCAAACATAGAGATTGGGTTCAGAGCACTGTTAACTTTGCTGTTAAGCTTGGTAACGTCCGCAATTTGCGACAATTTTTTAAAAAGCGTCATCACATTACTATTTCAGAGCATTTCGAAATGCAAAGTAAGTTTAGAGCCTAGTGTCGTCTAACCGATCTCATTTGGCAGCTTGATTGCAACTTTGTTTATCTTTTACGCCAAAGAAGTAGTGAAGAAAATTCTAAGACGGAGAACACTATTTGCAAATGCATATAGTCAAACACGTTGTAAAGGAGGATTTTGACTTAAGGCACTTGAGTACGGTTCAACAAATTTTTCGGATGAATTCACAAGTTTTGTGACTGATGGGCTTTGACAAATAACTGTCTCCGTGCAAACATAAATCATACCATTTTCAGCGATGAAAACTGAGGTCTAGATTGTCTACGGAAGTAACAGATGATAGCAAAGCTGAATACCTAGTAAACCCTGTCTGATAACGCGGTCTGAGAATACTATAGAAAACATGCAGAAAAGATGCAGCAGCTGAGAAGTACAGACCGAAATTTGACAAATTCTCTTAGATGTGATCAGTCGTGAAAAGTATTTTTTCCGCCAGACTTTTTTTCAGACAGGTTCTTAACTTTTGCTTCCCCACTGGGAGGGCCGATAAAATTTCCACTGTTCTAGTGTAATATCTGAATGCAGATCCGCTAGGGGAATGTCGAATAAAGACGAATTATATAGTGAAAACCTCTGCAGCAGCCAAGCCATAGGGACGAAGTCACTCATGAATTTAGTTAAATGAGTTTGTTTGTATTGTTGGTAACACTAGTGAGAGCAGATCGGTTCTCCTGTTCATACCTGCGGCC
This sequence comes from Opisthorchis felineus, assembly GCA_004794785.1. Classification (NCBI taxonomy): domain Eukaryota; kingdom Metazoa; phylum Platyhelminthes; class Trematoda; order Opisthorchiida; family Opisthorchiidae; genus Opisthorchis; species Opisthorchis felineus. The sequence goes on from SJOL01006475.1 coordinate 614,133, forward strand.
GTGCTCTACTATCACGATTGAGTGTTGCTGTCGTTGCTGAAGCTTCAGTATAACACTCGGGCCACAACAATGTTTGTGGTATACAAAACTTCATAGGGCGACTACTACCGGCTGATCCAGTCGGCTGAATGAGTGATTTCGCCGTATTTACCTGACCTATTTCACTTTTACGATAACACACAAGCATGCATACATACAACCCTAAATCTTCCCATCAGGAATTAAACGTATGAATTAAAATTAGAAGCAAGGGACATAATAAAAACTGAGCCAATCAACCGAATTCACTGCACTTCGCCAACGTAATTTATGTAAATATTTTGGACAAATGACAGGAAGTGAAACCAGGACTTCCGAAGAAGCCCGAAAATAAAAGTAATGGATGAGGTCAACATGGTCTTTACAACTGAATAGAACCCATCGATTTTTCAGCTTTCTTTTTTATGAAGGATTAAATGACGGCTTTGTGGTTATCTTTAGTTGTCGTTCTTGTAATACTATGAACAAGCTTCAGGCCTTCCGGGTGTACAAACGTTTTGACGAACTCGGAATACCCGTAAACCCATCAAGTGCTAACTGTCCTTCGTACATTTGTCAGTGTTTGGTATGGGCAAACTAGCGGACAGTTTTGGTACTTTGGCTGTCGTAATCCATAAAAGGAAATGCCATTTTTGGAAGGCGGTGAATCGCCGAATGACATGTATCTGTGTGTGTAGAACCAGTATTTTCTGATCCAATTTTATCCATACCGCCTATCTCCGGTGCGCATCTGTATTTCTGCCCAGTAAACATGGACACAGATCTGGCTACGCAAGTACTTATTAGAAGCGATAAAAACGATTGTTCATTCGCCAGGTAAATTCTCTGTTTCGTGGCTGGTAATTCGCTGGAATGGAGAATTCATTGGAAGGTCACGGTGCAAGGCATAGGAAGTTTTATTTCAAAGACAGAGTAAATATTGCTTGCACCAGTGAATGCAGTCAATGAAATGCTACGCAGAAAAGCAATACATTATCGCGCAAAATTCAATATCCCACAAGGAGCTAATAGCTTTGCCTCGAACAGGATACCACGTAGACTCCATCCTTATGGTTAATGTGTAACAATTATTATGAAGATCAAATAATGGGAAAACATTAAGTCAACTCGGTTCAGTTTATTATGGTTTTCTATCTGCAAACTTAACCAATAGGTGAGACAATTGAATAAAATAGAGTTTTAATAGGAAATTATATGAGCATTGTTGGTGTAGGTGGTGTTCTTACCGTGTTGAAAAGTTTAAGGACAAACAAACAGAAAAACCAGAAAAACGTGAAAGGAAAAAAATAAAAAATAATATCAAATTGGTATTACGGTGGCGTAACAAATAAGGAAATTCGTCCCAATTAATGGGTTTCTATTTACACAGATAACATGCTATGCTTATCGTCTATCGCGCAAAACGTATATTTAAACAGAGTTAAATAGAAATCATGTAGAACAAAACGTAGGTAGAAGGCAGATTCTCCGAAAAATTGAGTAAAAACATAAAATGCTTCGGTTTGCCACAGAAAAGTCACAAAATTCAAACAGGATTTTCCTTCTAGAGAGAACTGCTTCAGTCATGATGGGTGTCCAATATGAGATATCCTGAAAGAAATATTGGGAACCAACATGGACTGTCAATTCTAGCTGAGTGACCTTAGTGCCTCCTGTACAATAGCGTAAAGGCCTTTACGGTCAGTGAAAAAGGGCAAGTATATCACTTTGCAAAATCACCGTCAAAACGAATGACAGCACATGCGTTTTTTCTCAAGCAATCACTCTTCCAAAGGGAATTTCTTCCAGATTCTACCGGCTTGTAAAAATTTTTTTATGTACTGAAAGCCAGCATTCGGCCAGTAACTCACCTGCAAGTCCACCACACCAGTCATTTATATGAATTTGTTGCTAGATTATTGGCATGTTAGTTGGGTTCTTACAACATTAAGCATAATAGAACAGCCGCAAAGTCCAAGAACACCAAAATCTTGGGCACCGTTATTGAATAAATGAAAAAAATGTTAAGAGCTTGCGGATTTGTCACCACTATTTGCCCCCGCTGTTCCGTCTACGAGAGAAATGCAAGACTTTAAGGTGAACTTTGTTCTATTCTCTTCTGTAGAATAATAATATGCCTCCATTTGGAAGCAAAGGAAGGCTTAAAACGTTCAAAAATTGGTCAGTGTTAGCTGAAGAATGTAACTTTGAGCAGGTTGCAGAAAACCGCAGAAATATCAGGCAGTGAGCGGTGGTGGAGCCCCCGTCTGGACATATTTGTTGCTTCGAAAGAGCCTGATCACAGTGATAAAATCTAACAACACAGCATCGCTGGATGACTGGAGCCTGAGTAAAGCCTGAAGAACCGCAGTTTTTTAACAATAATGAGAGTTTAAATAGTCCATTGAGCACCAGTGTCCTCTGGGGAATGCTTATGAGGTCAGACATTGCTCATGATAGGTGGATAAATATCCCTCCAATTTTCACCAGATTAAATGCTTAGAAGAAATTAGGTCCACTTATTGCATGAAATCCTTTACAGCACACTTGTCTGAACTTTCGCCTGATGTCTAGATGGAAACTATTCAAACAGTTGGCAGTCTGCTCAAAACAACTTTCTTGTAGACCGACGTAACCACACTGTTTGTTGACCTGACTGAGCAGCGATCGATAGCAACTTTGCTTGTGGCAACTGAGATAATAGATGCCGTAGCTCGGTTTTGGCTCGTTGGGTAGATGCTCCATAAAAACCCCGGTATACATTCATTCTTTTGGTCTACTTTTGAAAATTTGAATAAAGGAGGCGGTCGCCTCAAATTTTTCCTCCCAGCTCCTATCAGAACTTGGTCCGTTTTGTCCTGTTGACCATCCTTATTGGGAAGGAGGGCATCATCTACTCAGTGGACTTGTCTTAAAATTTGTGTCTGGAAGTGCGGTTTATTCCAGATTTTACGTTGTGATCTGTGTGATAAATCCTAAATAGTAATTTCACTGACGCCGCTTCAAAATATTCGTTTTATTTTCTACAGAATTCGAAATATTGTTAGCTGAAGGTTGAGCAATAAGCGGAACAAGCCGGACAAAAGCTGATCACTATATTTCGCAGAAATCAAAAGGCCGTCAAAAAAACAATATCAGAGGTCCTTAGTCCCTTTATGCGATAATCAGGAAGGACGAATTTCTAGGATGAAGAAATCTGAAACGCTTGGGTTCAGAAACGTACAAGGTACAGTTCTAAAACTACGTTGGTCGAACTAGAGAGATGCATTCCAGCCAATGAAACAAAAGAAAGGTGTAAAGAAGCCAAAAACAGAAGGATAAACCAGATAGTTTATTGGTTAAAATATACGTCAAACTAAAAATAACCTTATCCACCAATTGGATACACGGAAGGTAGCCAACATCGTAAAAAGATAGGGAAAGACTATTCACATAAGAAAACGAGTCACTAATAAAGAACGAAGGTGTCCCATTCACCAATTGGATGCAAGGACATCATCATAATTTGCCAATGAATCCCGACCAAAATAGAGAAGAAGCCTCTAACTTTGTAGGAATTGGACGCTGACTCCCAGCTAAACAAACCCATGGAACAGACAGTAAATATCCACCAAACGATGCACTGATTCCTACAACTTTTGACAAAACGTTTTTGATACAGTTGTCTAGCTGTGCTGCAAATTCGCCGGGACAGTTTTAATTTGAATGCATCCTTGTTTAACCATTTGAAAACTGTAACACTGGAGATATGAATAGGATTGCAGATTCTGTCACTTTTTACTGGCAAGACAAATTATTATTCCAGCGCTGTTAAAACTCTGATCTGATCAACAGATTTTAACAGTTGGGTCTTGCAGTACTAACCCTAATCAGGCTTTTACTAGTTTTGATTCTAGCTGAAAGCCTTTGGTGAAACGTAAACGTGTGGCTCTATTGTTCCACCCAACTACCTTTCGAGAGGTTTTCTCCAAATAAGGGACAGCACTTTTCATCTTACAAAATAGCTTCAGCTAAAAATGTTTTTCAGGCAGATGAAAAATGAGAGGAGTTCTTTTGAATGGTAACCGGAAGCAACTGGTAGTGGTATTCGGGTGAATAAAAACCGTACAATATCCTGTGGTGGCAACTGAACGATACTTTGCACATCTCCTTGTGCATCATGACAAATGTAGAAAAACGAATAGTTGTTCAGGTGCCCAGAGCAGTTCGACATATTTTCGGAATTGTGAGCAATCATTCTTTGATCAGCCAAGTATGTTGTCTTTGGAAAGTTTACCCACAAGTTGAACTAAAGTGTTTGTGAGGAATTTAAATTGTAATCAATCGGTTACGTCGTATTAAAGCTACACTGCAAAATTACACAGTGTAACTCGCCGATGCCGACTGCTGACATGTAGCTGGATGTGGTGGAACGAGATAAATCTAATTCGTGGGAGATAGCAATTAAAATTTAATTGCAACAGAACCGACATGATCCTGTCCTTTGATAAGAGAAATTATTTAGTAAATCCAAATAAAATGCACTCTGTGCCACATTTAACTGTTCAGTCAATTCAGAAAGACTCAAGTTGTCTGTACCTTGATCTTAACAGTTCCTGTTCTGCCACAAACAAGTTCAGAATCATCATATTCTTATATCGGTACCGTTACAATGACGGAGAGTACGAAATAAGTGAAGCTAAAACTTGCTCCGACTGCAAACAATGTGAACAGTCTCAACGAATTCAGCAGTTTACGTCCAAAACGAATTAATCTGGAACAGCAAGATGTTTCGCGCTAATCAGTCGCACATTCAATACTGCCAAAGAACCTTGTCGATTCTGACTCAAAGTTTGGATTGTCAGCAAACGTTTGCCTGGAGTAGGCTGGTACATCGGCGTCACAGTTAAACGGTACACACGCTAGGACTACTTGAGGAACTGACGCTTTCAAGGAGCAATTGGGTGATTTGTACTGGGTGGACTTGGTTTCGCGTTATACACGTATATTAACATCCCTCTGAGATGAGCATCTTACTCTATCCTCTACTATGTGCGACAAAATTGCTACCCTGGAGAAATAATAACATGGCACGAAACAAAGGGAAATTCGAGTAAGCTGAGCACAGCAATACCTTAGTACACCACCATTCCGAGTCCGCGTGATCCCTACTACAAGTGGCTCAAAACATCTGAAAGGACATTATATGTATCCGATTCCTGCTTTGAGCCCGTCCTGTGTAAATTGTGTTGCTGTTCGTGGAGCCTGTGCTTGATGCTTCATGCAGATGATTGGCCGTTGTCTCCGTTTCTTTGTACTCTAGTACAGTACTTACACGTATATATTGTAACCAATAACGTAGCCAAATGCGGCACTGCTGAAATGCAGAAATATACGCTTCAAATTGCACGTATTCAATGAACCTTTTCAAGTCACATCTAAAATGGCTATATATCGAACTCTATTGCTAAGTACAAACGTGTTTGAGAACACTCCGCACATTCGCGGCCCATTTTTGTGGCCCACATCGTGGATAGTTTTAACATTATTTATGAAATTCGCTTATTTTTACCCCACTATTATTAACCGCATTACCCATCTTTACAAACCGAACAGTTTCAAGCATCAAAGTCTGATGGTTATGATGCTAGTACTATAAGTTCGAGGCTCGACGGCCTGATAACACGGTGTAAGCTGGGCTTTAGTTGCCACCTTTTTGAATTTTCGAGGGCAGGCTCATTAGATTGTAAACTGAATATCAGTCAGACATCGCGCATCATATTGCTTGTTTGGGTCCTAATTTTTCGGCTATCCGTAGATACATCAAACAGTTTTGCAGGTTTCAGTGCTGTCGTTTGAATGACAGCAAAATAAAGAGTTAATATTTTCCTGCCCCCGAGTTGAGCCTGAGGTTAACTGTGATATAGGCAATCCCAAATTATTGGAGTTACCGCTGACGGAATGAATAACCCCACTAGGATTCTTGATTAGGCAGCATAGTAAGGATTGTCAAATGGCATGCTTCACAAAGAACCGGCTCATTTAGTCTCTGTAGTACGACCTAACAGGATTTGAGTCATATGGAATCAGTATCAACTCTTCAAGGGTGCCCGGAAACAGCTCACCGGACTGAGAAGATTAAACAAAACGAACTGAACAGCGCACCGCAGCGACCGTCTATGAAATACGGCAAATCTCAGCCAGTTGAAGGTTTGTTTTATAACAAAATCCATGTCGCACAGATTTTTCTGTTTGGCTTGAGAAATGTAAGATCTTAAATGCAGCTAGATGCAGGCTTGTTTTATCCACTCACTATGCACATTTATGTGCTCTATAAGGGACTTATGAAGATTGCGACTGTTATGAGTTAAAGTCCTAATGATAACAGGCACACAATTGTTTCAGGCTTGTTTGTTATTTGTTCAGTCGCCGCAGACTTCCGACCGATGTAACAGCAAATGTTCCAGCCCACCCATTGCCTCAACAGGGCGACCAAAACTTTATGGGCAGTCGTTTTTAGCTAAATTCGTGCACAAATTGTGATCAGTAGCCTGCCATTTTTTGCTCATTGTATTTCATCGTAGTTTTCCCGTTGCTTTGGCGTTTCTTCTCATCAGCTGAAGTGACAACGGATAAACATTGAGATCTTCCGAAATGTAATGCTGTATAGTTGGAGCTCCCCCTGCAACCTGTTAGGAAGTATAGGGCTCATCACTCCAGTGTGACTAACAGATGGTTATTGCTATCGAACAGTCACTCATATCTCCATACATGAATGTCTAACAAAGGAGACAAGTGCGAGAAAAGGTTTCTGTTTGTAACGTACAAGGAATCAAACTAAAGTGTTTTCAACCCCCTGGTCACTTTGAAAACCGATAACGTAACATATGGGCATTGTTTTGAGTCGGGGTTTCTCGGATGATGGAGGGATTGTTCGGTATCATTACAAGAGGCTTCTCATGAGCATCAACAAGTATTTTTGCAAGTGTAAAAAAACTAAAGTATCAAGATTTCTTGGCTCTTTGCTATACTACGCAACCTTGAAATAAAAACGATTGAAACTGCTGGGTCCTATAGTGGTGGTCTTCCGAAAGTGGATTCTATGGTAGCGCGTTTTTCTCTTGTATCTTCGTACCTGACCGCCTGTGTGCAGAGAAGCTTCTGAAAATTTTGTTTTTCTCAAGATTTGGAAAGCAGCACTCATTTTTTTCCAAAATTTTGACGTTTTAAGGCACAATTTAAGTAAATCATTCAGCGACCTTTTCTCAGAAAATAAACCATTTTTTATGGCATGCAGTAATGAACCGGATTAAATTACAGTCGCAACTCAACGAGCACGTTAGGTAACTATAAGCGGAATGTCTGCAATATACATACCGAAAGTATACGGCAAATGGGACTACACCCAAGTTCAGGGGCACTTTCATAAGCTCTCAAGTTAGGTCCCGCAGAAATATTGTGATTCTTCCTCAGAGAAGCGTGTCCTACTACTATGTCCACTGGAACATCGCGCCTAACAAATTTTTCATGTTACCTGATCCGAAAGAATTCTCAATTTTAAGTAAAACCATGTTTGATATGAATAAGAGAATCTATTGTCTATCGTTGTGCGGAATTGCGAATAAAATTACATGCGCACTCAGGTTGACAGTAAAGTTGTCAATTGTTCAACCGCTGACAGCCATTTTTCATCCTCCTAACTCGATACATTGTATTGTTTTGGATTTCCACACACCACCGACTTTTCCGCAAAATATGTCTGATAACCGAGGGGAAAATGTAGCGCCAGCGTAAAACAGATAAATTGAGAAATGCGGAAATGGTTTAGGTTTCTTTGCGTTTTAGCTGACTAGAACCGGCTTTGTCACTAACGTATGTCTATCGGCCTCAAGCCATCACAGCCTGACAAATTCTCCTACCTTACCTTAACAGAAAGAAGCAGTACGCCTAAGTGCAGAAATCATAGATAAGCCACCAGCAACATAACTATAAGCTTGTGTTTTATTCATCAATGTCCTGTTTGCAAAAAACATGAGAATGGAAATTTTAAGACATCTTAGACCTTGCTAATAGGTCGAAGGGTCTTCTTACTTTGGCAACTTGGGGGCTCACTGAAATAGCCGACGTTTGGTTCCGTTTGCATCTATCTTTGATTGCTTATTACTCAAAACATCAGTTTACAAATTTATCTACTTACCGGGAGAACAGCTTCGTTAACCTTTGTTATGACGTCTATCCATTTGTCCACATACTTGTCTATCTATATATCTCCTTTTTTTCTGTGTATCTCTCTGCCTGTCTGTCTGTCTGTTTGACTGTCTGTCTGTCTGTCTGTCTGTCT
>SJOL01006475.1:622710-648821 GCA_004794785.1 Opisthorchis felineus
GGAGTTCACCGCTGATTTATGGCATATAGGTGTTGTGTAACAATGACCGAAATCCACGCATCATAGGCTGGTCTTTTTGAAAATAACCTTAAGTCTCCTGTTTTGGATGGTTGCGTTATCCATGTAAAGTTCTCACGTCAGGGAGGGGCCAGCTGATGAGACCAATCAAATGCAGTTGCACACCGGCCAATGCTCTAGTACCTGGCCCAATCACGCGAAAAGAATCATGTAGATGGCCTTGAACTAAGCACCATGAGCTACACCAATTTATTTAGCAACTGTAGATGGAACTTAACCTGCTAGGGTGCGCAGTGGGTGCTGATTTTGTCGGTATCTTATCACTTTTTTATAAATGTGCTTGCATAGTTGTCCAATTAACTGATTAACTGCGCCGAAAATTGTTCGATTTAGCTGATGCTTCATCTGGCTGATCTGTAAAATCTGTCATAGGAAACGCTTCACGGAGCGCTTGATGAAATGTCCAAACAATGAAACTGATTATTTTGTCTTTACCTGTCACAATTTTATCCAGAGCCTAGTCTATATTTTTCAGTTGCAGAATGGTCTTCCACGAGTGAACTGGCTTCATCTGGTCATTCCTGAGAGATGATCATTTGTTTCACAAAATAAGTTTGACACTTTGAGTGAGCCTCGTCTTTTAGTTGGACAGCTGGTAACACTGCTGTTAATTCTTTGTAGCAAGAGGAGTAGTCGGATAATTGTGCAGTTCCAGCAAATGATTGCTCATGATTTTTTTCGGGAGAACTTTTTACTGGTTACTTTTTACTGTGGTTACATGTTTTGCACATGATCCATCATTCTGACGGAAAAAATGAGTCATTGCTGGATCATTGTAAAGACTCATAAAGATATGAGCACCCAAAATAGAAAAAAGTACCTAATAATTCCTGAAACCTATTTAATCTTTGAAAAGAAATGAGTCAAGTGGAACAAGATGGATGATAGCAGCAAATTAAAGCACCAGCGCTTCAAACATGTTACCATAAGGCGAAAAATTCCCGCTTTCTAGACCACAAAACTTCGGTGTATCCTGTGTATAAAGCTGTTTCTTTGAATAAGAGCTGTTTCTTTGAATAAGAGCTGTTCTTTTTTGCTTATTTCAGCTAACCTATTTCTTTTTGTCTACTCATTATTCTTCATGGCTCCGGGAAGCCCTGTCAGTGACTTACCGTAGAGTTGATATACGTGTGGAACGCAGTACAGTTGGTGTCTATATAACTTAGAGAATATAAAGATAAAAGTGTGCTTTCGAGTTTTCACTTTCATACGTATAAGGTTTGAAGATATTGACCTTAACCATATTTCTACCCTTATACCTTTTGACTCGGAAATGTCCTCAAGTTCTGTTTATTGCTGTGTCAAATAAAAACCTAGCAAATCCAAAAGATCAAATCACAGAACTCGCCAAGCAAACCATGTATCAGCAGTTAAAGTTTGCTTTTCGGAACTAGTGTGAAGGATTTTTCAACTGAACTTCATTTAGACGTACCAATTTCTCGCTCACTAATGAATCCAAGCACAGTTCGAACGTCAAATAACATAAACAGAAAACTCCCAAGCTTATAAGATACAAAGCGTTAAAATTATTTCAGTCTTCGTTTGGTTACTTCAACCAAAACAGCTGGTTCACTGAAGGTGAATTCTTTTATGCATGGCAAGCAGTTGAAACACAATCGATTCTTCACTCTATTGTATGGAACTCGCTGGCGCTGTACTTCGACATTCTCATCATAAATACAGATTGCCCAAATTATAATGATATGGTAGTGTTCTGTTTCGCTGTCGGTGGTTCCTTTCTAACAATCATCTCAAGCAAAATGTAGAGGAACTAGGATCAACATCCGAATAGATTTAATGGTTCGGAGACCAAATTTTATCCTTTATGTTCAGCAACCTGAGTTTGTGGACCAGTTTCTGAGCACTTACCAAAATAAATAGAACTCATTTGACATGTATTTAACCCATAGACTGCCTTATAAGATTGCAGCCACTTTTTGTTGCTTCGGACAACTGGATTTTTTGGTAATATATTCGCATATATGAATATTTTTTTGAAGCGAGTACTTTGAAACAGCACACCGTGATATCCCGATTGATTTCTTCTGCACTGGGAGAGCAGACTTTTGTCTCATGTCAGAATTCCAAAATTTTGTCGGCCAGTGTCTCAGCTGGCAGGATATTTCGAATAAGGTTTGCTTTGTTATACGTGACAGGTTTATATTGCTCTAGGATCGCAGATTGAAAAGACAAAGTAATCAAACGCTTGTGGAGTGACTGTTTCACGAAGCAATCGCTATCTTAGAGAGTTGGAATAGTAAGGTGACAATAACTTAAGCACCTTAGTTGTTGGAGTGCCTCAAAGTCACGCTATACTGAAGGCTAAACGTGCATTTGGGATCTCCAAATCAAAAGCCTTTTGTTACACTGCTATGTTATCTAATCTATGCGAGCTTTTTCTATTTTTACAACGAAACCGCCTGGGCTTTCTAATGTCACTGCCTAAACGTGTATTCTCTTTCACATTCATATCGAATCCCAACAGTAATCCAGTGTTGTATGACACAAACATAGATCGCTTGAACTGCTAAGCTAGATAGAGCTGCAGTTCTGGTGCTAATCTAGTGTTTGATTAGAGTTAAAGATCACGTTTACTGATAAAATAGGCACAGCAAGTCAGAGCGATCTAGTGCAAAATGCTTCATTTCGAATGGCGAATTTCTGGGTTGTTAGCTTATGAAATGTCATACGTGCTTAGATTTGCCTGTTTTGTACACATCATTTCTGTAAGCATAAATACTTTGCAAATTGGTGCCACAAAATTACCACAAGCGTTGTGACGGAAGCTTCTTGCAGATGGGCGAATGGAGAGTTCGATATCAGTAGCTAAATAAAGATTGTCATACGAGTTGAACCTTCAATGGAGATTTACGCATGTCCTAAAACGACCACGTTTGATGCATCTGTGGATGACCATTACAAAAAAATTGGCAAATAATTAGTCGACTCAGCTGTATAACAGAAATACCCATCCAAGTTTTCCGAAACTAATGGGGTGGTTTACGAATTGTGTACGAATTTTGACAGAAGGCGCAACGAAGCATGAAATGTCGGAACAGACACTCCATCGAGACAGCTTCAAATTACAGTATCGGAAATGGGTCGGTCGCCATGCATGAATAAATTAGTCGCAAGCAAATAATTGAAACCGAATAGAATACATATTCAAGATATTATAACATTTGTCTGAGTGGTGAGAATGTGCCACTGACAAGTATCACTAGTAGACAGGTGCTCACCATGTGCATGGATATACTGGAAAGTGCACTGCTGGATTGTATTGTGCAAGGCTTGTCCAGTTTTGATTCAATTTATCAGGAAGTGAGATTGAATTTGCGAGCATTTGTTCTTCCAAATCACCGCATTGCAAACCATGTTTCAGTCATCATCCGGATGGCTGCTTAAGTTCAATGCAAATACCTGTGGATGTAGCCTTCTTGGTGAGCAGTGTTGAAGGTCAAGCGAGTCACTGGGTTCATTAGACGACAGGAACGTGCAATAACCGAAGAAATATAATAGTCATGCCTAAATGCCAAAAATATATGACACTTTGTTTATAGGGTGCACATAAAACTTACTAAACACTGAACCTCATGAAATGGTACTGAAAGCGTCAGAAGTATATTTTGCTGTGGGATTTTACTGACAGTCCAGCGTGAAGCAGAACGTCTGTCTCTTCTGAAAAAGAAACAATAAATTTAAACTCTCCTCTTTATTAAGCCGGAAAGCGCGTATGGCGGTACATTTACAGACGTTTTCTTGGGCAGCGATAGCGAGAAAACTATAGGAAGCACCTTATAAATGAATACCCAGTTGGAATTATGGACTTTATGTTTATTCTTAAGACGTTTCTTTACTAAACAATAACAATGCAGCTTAGCTCGGTGCCGAAGCTTATTAGCCACACAGATATTTTCCCTTGTAGAAGGTTTGGACGACCGCATAGCCACTGAACCAGTGTTTAAGATGGCTTGGTGATGGCTTGCATCTTAACTTACATCTTAATCCATATTCCTAGACTGTGCAGAAGAATATGAAGTAGATAATTCTAGCCCCGAATGTCACTCAAGCTTAGTCTAACGCATTCTGTGAGACTAGATTTCGGGTGCAGGCAGATTTTCCAAGATCTGTTCTGCCGGCATAGTGAGCTAGAACTTCGGTTGAAAACCTGAATAGTGAAAGAAAATGTCCTTCCCAAAAGGGACATCCTATAGGCACAATTCTGTTATTTTGCACGCAAACGTACATCACAGACCTTCATGTTTCGCATAACAGATCTTCCCCGTTTCGTCATAAATAAGCTCATCATATAATTCACACCCTAAACGTTTGGAATTTCCTCGAACTAAAAAGGTTTCTCTCACGAATCGGGAATATCTTCCAGAGCTGGTGATATTGCACTTTTCAGATCCTGAAGCAGGGAGTTATAATGCGTTGTCAGCTACGACGGCTGAAGTCCTAGTCTCTGAGGTAAGTGGGTTCAGTTACGTGGCATGTGATGTCAGCTACTCTTTGAACAATGAGGAACAGATGGTGTACTAACCGGTCATGTGGGACATTCACATGAATTGTCACTGCAAGTCCCTGATTTGTGATATTGGACTATCACACGTAGAGATATAAACCGTGTTAAGTCATCGTTCCCTTCTTTCTCAGAGTTTCTCCATCCCTCAGTGCATGTTTCGTGTTTCGGACTGTAACATTTACTCTTTCCATCACTTTTCATGCACATCCTGTATTTTTCCTTAAAGAACCTTACGCCTTATCATTCATTGTTCTACGGTTCCACACTTACTACTATTCACCCATAACTCAGCGATACTGCACCAGCGGTCACAGCTTTGAACACAGCTCAATACGCCCAAATGCCTCTATGTAAGCACTTCTAAAACCACCTCTAAAAAAATTTCTATTACAAAATTGCAACCTTCCCAGGCATCCCCACTTCTTTTCATGGATCTCAATTACTCTCGGCTCTTTCACGTCGTCCTAGGTGTAAAGCGGGGTTCTTTTTCCTGCTGGTTAGTAATCTGTACTATTCGACCCAAACTTATACTGCTTGTTGCCAAACTTTCTGTGAGCAATAACCCATAGATGTCTTTCACCTTCAGTATGTTTCCTGCATTCTATTCGTTTACCTCATTCATTTAACTGCAATTAGTCCGCCTTTTGTATGAACTACTCCCAGCGGGCAATAGTCTCCCACTGTAATAAAGAACTTCTTGTCTTTCACCATACCAACATGAACTCCACATGAACTCTCTGTATTCTCCTAGGGTTCTAAGGTTTTACACTCTTCAACTCTTCAGATATCCAATCAATTGGCATCTCCGCAATCGAACATGACTTTTGTAATCCTCTGTATACTTTTACCCATTTATTGCCTTTACATAGGTCTTCATCGCTTTTTAAAGCAGTGCTGTGTAAAAAAATAAAATAAAATTTTCAAACCCAAGGTAACTGCTGCGTTACTTGACACTCCGCTCCATAACTAAATCCAACCGATTAAATGCGTGAAATATTTGGCCAGACCACATCGATTCAAATGTTCCTTCAGCAGTTTTGTGAGGAACTAGTAGTATACAGACAATAATATGGTGTGTACGAAATATGGTGTAGGCATAAACTAATAGTGTACTGAATTGTGAGCTCGTACAAAGACCGCTCAGCTTGATATTTTATCAAAACCAAAAGGAGGACCATTGTTACTCTCCATGTGTGCATGCTTACTCGGCACAGGAAACAATTCCAGGTAAAGAATTCGTGTGGACGCAAAATAACCTCACTAACATGCGCGACCAGGTGATTTGGCCGAATTTTGACCGCATTCCGAGACGAAACAGCATTCGCAATAGTTGGGGCCGTGTGACAGTGACCAAATTTTATTAGGCCGTGGTCACTAAGGCGGGCGAAAATAATCAATTGGAGAAACAATCTGCGACTCAGAAAACGTTTTGGCTTATCCTTGAGGACCTGACCAGATCTACGTTGAAAAAATCATTGGAGTATACTTGCATCGAAACACCTTCCAAGTGCTCGCAACGCCACCTATTCCGATTGCCCAATCACTCAATTTAGAGCTGCCCTTCAGCTGAACGTACAATCCGATGAGCTTTTTAATTATCACAGGAAGATTGCCCACTGTTGCTAATTCTTTCGGTTGAAGCGGCTTTTTCCGGAAACTAGTCTAGAAAGATCATTTTCTACAATCTTCAGACAGTTAACTATCTTTCAGTGGGTTGGCATAAATTTTGAGCAACAGGCGGTAGTCTGAGTTAGCTGTAGTGGAAGTTCTAAAATCCTCTTAGGATTTACTTTTTTATCGCGATGTAGGGTGGACTAATATTTGTTGAACTCGCGTGCAATAAACGTGAGCTCTCATGCTATTTGCAATTTTTTAGCAATTAATTCTAATTTTCATTTTGTTAGGCCTTAGACTACTACAGTTACTATCAGAACGACCATACAGATAGCTTAACAATTATTCATCTGTCGTCAGAAAATTGTTGCTTAGAGTCACTTGCAGATTTTCACGTTGGAATTAAGAGTAATAACGTTTTTGTTTTGTGAGTATTCATGTACGTGTATATATATATATATATATATATATGGCACATATATAACCTACACTTATTCTGCGCCCATGGTCAATCATCTAAATTTGTTAGCAATAAATCTAACGTTCTTCTCATATATTTCTGGTTTTTTAGGCGTCCTAACAATTTAAGGTAGGTCGCTTTATGGATTGTTTTTTATTAAATAGATGTGATGCTGTAACACGTTGTAATTGTTGTTCCCGATCGGATAGATATTAACATGCTCTCAGAAATTGCTTGCGGCTATAAACTAACTACAAAATAACAAAATAATCAAATTGTCACAAATATTAATAATGCTAAATTTGCTAAGACGTCTGGCAGGGTATAAATTGGGCTCTGTCTAACAAACCAATAAATTTCATTTATTGCTTTTGTCTTTACGAAGCTGCATACCACTCCACTTGGTCGAAACCTTTAAAACCTGTGGTAGGTTTACTTTTGAGCGGTTCGGATGTCATAATGTTTAATACCCGTCTAGAGAATCAACAACCCGAATGCATCTAAGATTGGCGCAGCTGTTCTGACATTTAAGGTTTGTTAAAGGCACCAAACTCTCAAGAATTTCATGTGACTTAAGCCCATCATCATCACTATCAGCTGTAAGAACCGTGTACCTGTCATACAGTGGTTGTAACTGTCACTTCATTGTCATCGTAATTGAAAGCATAACATCAGTGTTCAACACCGATGCTTCACTGCCTTACAACCATCAGTTTTTGAAAAACTTATTGTGGAGAAAAGAATATGGATGGAAGAGGAAGGGACTTATTGCTAGCTAACTACAATTATTCCGAAGTGACCACACCTCTGGACACTCAGGCAAGCTGGATAGAAACTGACAACAAGAACGCAAGTGACATCGATTAGCAACCATATCTTGCAACGTCTCCAATCAGGCGCAGTGGGGATCACGCGGACCTCATCCTGGTAGACGAGTAGCACCGACATCACCCAAACGTTTAGTAACCTCTTTCATACCCCTCTTCCAGTTCAAGAGTTGGCTACCTCTCTGCATCCGGCACTCTGAATTGAGCATGGAAAACAGCACTCTCTTCTGCAAGCGGTCGTTCGGCATGCGCAGCATATGTCCCAACCAACGCAGCTTCTGGTGCTGGACACATTCTTCAATGGAAGTACCCGTTGTACCAACGAACACTCGCTTTCTAAATGCCTCGTTAAGGATTCGCCGCCACCAACCCACACGAGCCATAGTTCTGAGACAACGATTGTCGAACACCTGAAAACGTCCCAGTTCCGCTGCTCAAACAGGCCAAGTCTCACAGCCATACAACAAAATAGCCCGTACTCTAGCTTGATACACACGTCCCTTGAGATTCAAGGATACACCACTGTGACGCCATAGATGTCTCAATTTAGCAAACGCAACCCGAGAATTGCAGATCCGTGCATTGACCTCATCTGTCACACTACAGTCAGAACTAATACAACTTCCCAGATACGTAAAACGCTCCACAACTTTGAGTGCTTCTCCCTGGATTGTAAGTGGCTTATCTAGTAACTGCATGTCCCGAAGCATGACCATACACTTTGTCGGTGCAAAGTGCATACCAAAGGACGGGGTTACTTTGGTCAGTTCATCCAAATACACATGAGCCTTCTCCTCTTCGAAGAAGAGAATGATGTCTTCTGCATACTGTAGATCGACAAAATTTCGTCACAGGCTATTTCAAAGCCGGGGTTTTTGAGACCTTCCAGCGTTCGTTTCATGATTTCGTCAATCGGGATATTAAATAGGAATGGAGGGAATAAGCATCCCTGAAGGACACCCCTTTGTGTGTGGAAGCTATTGTAGATCTCGCAGTATAATCTCACACGTCCAGAAGTCTGAGAATACAAAGAGCTTATTATGTTCACGAACTTCCGTGGTATTTCTTGGTGGCCAAGCGTGTCAAAAAGAACAGATCGGTCAACCGAGTCGAATGTACCTTGGAAATCCAGGAACACTAGAATTGTGGGTCGCTTATACGTATGGCATTGTTTTAGCACCTGACGGAGTGTGAAGGTTTGGTCAACGCAACCCCTACCAGACCGAAATCCCACTTACTGCTCTTGATTCAGTGTTTCACGAGCCACCGCAAGGTGACGAAGCACCAGGGACGCCAACAGTCTCGTTACGGCCAAGGTCAAGCTGACCACCCTGTGGTTACCACACTCATTACGAGTCCCTTTTTTGAAATCGGGCACTATCACAGACTCTCCTCTGTAGTCTGGGACAGATTCCTTTTCCCAAATGCAAGCAAACAGATCAGACAAGCGCCGGCTGAGGACTTCACTCCCATTTTGAACAATGCGAGTGGAAGATCATCCGCACCAGAAACACGGTGGCGCTTGAGAGAACATATTCAGTCGCAAACCTCCGAGGCCGGAGATGGTTTACCGTTCACCGTCCAGGGTTCTACGTCAACTGTGGGCTCGAGAGGAGTGGCCGCTGGTGACCACAACAACTCCTGCTCGAATTATTTGGCCCACCAGTCGAGGAGTGCTTTATGCAAAATGGCCACTCCTTTCCGATCCTTGATGGTTCCGCTCCCAGGTGGTTTCCGTGGACAGGTCGCACGGATCAACTGAAATAATCTTCGGGCATTACCGGCTTACTGGGCATGTTCCGTTTCCTTGGCTTTCGGTGTCCACCACATTTCACGGTCGCCTTGCACGCTCACTTTCACTTGACGTCTGATAATTCGTCGCATCAAGTTATGTTCCGAGACGGCTGAGATATTTCTCTGAGATTTAAGGAGTTCCACCGTTGAGCGTGATATCCAGTGCTTGAGTGATCCTGGTGGTGTCATGCCACAGGCAAAATTCCCAGCACTATGCAAAGAGGTGACAATCTCGTCCCAGTATAGTTTACATCCTATTATGGAACATTTGGAAGAGACTCTAGAAGACGACTCTTGTAAGCTCGTTTAACATCCCGATCTGCCAGTCTCTCATTTGCCAAGCGATTTGTCCGCATCTTGCGCGGTTCTGTAAAAAGTAGGGAGAAGCGACTCCGGACGAGTGCGTGTGTTTGAAAATGCCGGGCAGTAAGTTATTGATCCTCGCCATCGGTAACCGATGGAAATGTGATCGGTTTGAGTTTGTGGCCGGCATGCTGTTGGAGGACACCATGTGGCCAGACGACTTCGGCTATCTCGGAAGTTAGTGCTGCATAAAAACAGCCTGCGACCCGCACAGCAATCGTTCACCATTGTCCGTACGTACAGAGTCCAATCCATGTCGACCTCCTAATTGAGTCTGAGATGCGCTAGACCTGTACACTTGTGTATTCGGAACTCCAGTAACCACAAAGTTATCTGAGCTTTTAGATGAGCGTCGTAAAAGCCGTATTTAACGGCGTCGGATCTACAGGCATTTGGGGCGATAAACAGACGTTGATCAGCTCTTTTGCTTGTGAGACTCCCTCACAGATGTTGCCGGACAAACCGTACAAAGGCGACCAGCAACAGGTATCTAGTCAAGCAAGAATACCGCGGCCCGGTGTCTTAGGACGATACCAACCCCTGCACATCCCGCCGCAGCAGCCTATGCATCACCAGAGGTGCTTGGCCGGAAGCGAATGGAGACTGATGGGGCGGTTAGCTCAACCACTGTGCTTGCATCTTGAATTCTTGTTTCGGAGAAACAGCACTCATCAATGCCATGCGAGTCCAGTGTTAGAGCAAGATCAGCTTGTTGTCCTGCGTGTTTCGGAGTGCATACATTAAAATTGGCCAGATAGACTGGGTGTTGAGTCTTGCAGATTGATTTGGAGATACCTAAGGATGTCAGCGCCATGTGACGAGCAGACGCTGCACGCAAAACCGATGCAAGACGAACAGATTCATCAGTCCTAGAGTGCCAAGCCTACAAGGAGAAAGTTATTAATGGGGTGGAGAGAGGGGGAAGATAAAGTATGCGAAAGAGCAAGAAGGGATTTTTCAGCAGTAGCCTGTTTTCGTTTACCCACCCTGCTGTATGCAACGAGAAAGGTGACCCGGATGATGGCACCACGCGACGGCCGATGTGGCATGAGTTTATTGTTAGATATAGGTATCATCGTTGTACGTGGGCTGAGATACTGTCAGGGCGCCCACAGCTAGACAGAAGGACGATTAGGGTCCTCAACCAATGCCTTTGGATGAAAAGCCTAACCGCAAGGCACCGGTGTTTGGCGGGAAATGCAAATGCATTACCATTTCTAAGGAACAAGTCGCCACTCGTTCCGACCCGCAACCTGGTGGACCAGGAGACTGTGTTTGCCAGACCTCTAACCATTGACAAACATGGCCTGAGAGACTGTGAGTGCCGTTGAGACACACTCAGTATAGCACATACCTAGTGCGCACACCGTCACAACATGGTATGGTCCAGCCTCTTCTTGACGGTAGCTGTCACAGTTTCGCCCGCGAATGATTTAGGGAGGTGTGGTAGGTAGGTAGCTGCGTATTGCAGGCGGTAGGTGATATAATTTGGATGATATATATAATATATGTATATATATATACAATTAGGGTTGTCAGTGGACTCTTAATTGGGGACATTGGGTGGGGAGCTATGCGTTGAAGGCAATAGCTTGAATGCACCAGCGTCACTGAGCTCGCGACTGGGCCATGTCTGACAATGTCTCTAACTATTGATGTTTCCCGTCTCGGAGAGATGGCAGTAACCAGCGCAGCTGATTTTGCTGGTAATGGCTTTCGTTCTTTGCTGCCAATTCGTTGTTTGACCTCCCTTGGCTCGTTTTTACTCTTCAGGTGGTTTTGAAAAGAGTGACTTTCGGGGAAGTCGGTCGAGTAGCATACGGAGCACGTGGCCAAGCCGGCTCAACCTATGCAGTGTGATCAGTTCATCTATCGAGGCTGAGTTATTTCTGCCGAATACCATTCGACGTACTTCAGGATCTCTAATCCGGTGTTCCACCCAGTCTCGGGCATTGATCCGGAGATATCGATGGTCAAACAGAAAAAGTCTTTTTACTTCCTTGGCACGCAGCGGCCAGGATTCTGACCCATGTAGTAATATGGAGCTCACCACAGCATTCCAAACTTGACTCTAGACGGGCAAATTGATGTCACGCCTACGCCACAGGTGACGCAGGTTCACAAAAGCTCCTCTGGCCTTCCGAATCCGGATGGAAATATCATCTTTCGTGAGACTACCGGGATTGATACAGCTGTCTAGGTAGGCAAACTTGCCTAATACTTCAATCGCTTCACCTGAAAGCATGAGTCTAGGGTTCAAGCTCACAAAATCTTGCAGTAGCACTTTACACTTAGCAGGTATTCCCAGGGTTATTTAGATTATTTAACAGTGTTTGCATTACCACAAGGTCAGATCCAAGAAGAGCTATGTCGTCTGCGTACTCGATATCTGTCAGCGGACGTCCCAGGAGCACTTAAACCCCACAAGCATTAGAGGCTGATAGTGGGCCTTTCATAATCGTTGAAGAGAAAAGGTGAAAGAAGACAGCCTTTTCTGACATTACTTGACGTGACTTACTCAGGCGAGAGCTTCCCGAAGACCTGCACACGGCCGAGGGAGTCGGTGTACAGTGCCTTCAGGAGAATCAAGAATTCAGGAGGGGGCATTTTCGCTCCATAGACACTGCCATTGCGCCTGATGGTCCACAGAGTCAAAGGCAGCTTTCATATCAAGGAACCCAACCATTGTTGGTTGCTGGAAGCTGCATCGATGTTCCGGAATCTGTCGGAGGGTGAAGATGTAATCGATTCATCCTCTTGCAGAACGGAACCCAGCTTGGTTTTCACAAATCTGTCTCTATGTTTAGTCAGCCCTCGACGGATAAGACCAGAGATAACCTTCGACATCACAGATACCAGGCTGATGCCACAGTAGTTTTCACAAAGCGCTTGCGTGCCCTTTTCGCAGATAGGAATATCTCTCGTCATGCCCCATTCTGCAGACACTTTTCCTTTTGTTCCATATCACACGAATAAGCTTTGTCAAATGGGTCACCAGGGGTTCTCTGCCTTCTTTGAAGAGGACTGGATACAGACCGTTCGGTTTTGGCGCCTTCTCACGTCTCAATACCGACGTTTCGTACTTTACTTCTTCTTCCGACGGGCGATTAAGGTCTATACTGCATTCGTCCGTATGCACTATATCCACAGGCCGTGTTGCAGGAGGCCAGCTAAACTGTTCTTCCAAGTGTTCGGCCTATCATTCCAGTCGACGATTTTGCGAGTGAATGAATGAACCATTTTTTCACTTATCGTTTCACTGGCCGTTGCTTTCCTGGGGCCCGTCGATCGTATCAGTTGATATAGGACACGGCTGTTTCCGGTAATAAACGCCTTCTGCATCTCCCGAGCTTTCGACGTCCACCAGAACTTTCGGTCTTTCCTTAGGCTCTTCAGTTGTTGGCGTTTGAGGGATTTGCGTACGCCGTCGTATTCGTTGCCTGTTGGTATCGATTTCCTGGCCTCAATCATGGATAGCGATCTCGCCGACATCCAGTGGCCTTGTGGTCGAATAGGAGAGGTCGGACAGACAGCACTGAATGCCGCTAACATAGCTCCTTTCACATTTTGCCACGCTTCATCCACATGCTCACTACCAGCGCAGTATTGATTTACTGTGGAGTGTGGTTGGGCTAGCTCAGCTCGGTACCGTTGAGGTATTTTAGTTCTTCGAAGATGGTGGATTGGCATGCTTCTTGCTGAATTCCAAGATGCTGAGGGGAGAAGAACTGTCAGGCATGCATACACCATGGCGTGATCTGAATCAAGTTGTGTCCAATAAGGAACTGCAGGCTTGAACTGTAGCTCTCCACCGGTGGCTGATGGACACGTGATCCAACTGGGTCCACGGTTGTTTGGCAGTTGTTGGCCGCCAGGTTATGCGATGCGAACGTTCATCCTGAAAGTTCGTAATGGCCAGAAGCATTAATGATCAGCACACAATTGGAGGAGTCGCTTTCCGTAATCTGTGCGACGAGCATCGACACCAAATCAACCGCCGAAATGTGATTCCAATGAGCTCAGACGACCTACTTGTGCATTTATATCGCCCGCGACGATCACAATGTCAGTACTTCTTGCTGGGCGAATGAGCCCGGGTAACTCTTGATAGAAGGTATCCTTCTCAGCTTGAGAACTGCAGCCCGTTGGGGCATAAGCCGACACTGCAAACAGACACCTCTTTTTATGTCGAGAACCACCGAGCTTGATTGAGTTAGATAAGCGTACGGCGCGAAGACGACTGTTTACTGGGCTTCATTCCAGCAGAGCGCGTTCAGCTCTGGTCCTGAGTGCAACTCCCACACCATATATTCCACGCGCCGTCGCTTCTGGATCACCTGACACACAGAGGAGCAATGGTACTTGTTAGTTTTATTATAGTAAGCCTGGTGCTTTTGTTTTCGGCAGTGGAGCTCAAAACAGTTGATCGAATTTTTTCAACCAGTGAAAACCTTCTGCAGCAGTGGAAGAGGGTACAAATCAAG
The DNA here is from genome assembly GCA_004794785.1 of Opisthorchis felineus. Classification (NCBI taxonomy): domain Eukaryota; kingdom Metazoa; phylum Platyhelminthes; class Trematoda; order Opisthorchiida; family Opisthorchiidae; genus Opisthorchis; species Opisthorchis felineus. Next base: position 636,856 of record SJOL01006475.1, read on the forward strand.
AACCACTCAAATATATAAGAATACGTGATGCGATAGTGTGGTCCGTAAAAAAATTTCAAGTTGAACTTTACTCTGCAATTGCCTTACAAAATTCTTCCAGGTAAGTTATCTCTCCATGTGTGAAACACTCTACACAAAGGTCTGGTTCTTCCGTTTGCTTTACATATTTGTCCGTTTACTATATCTCTTGGAACAGCTTGTCTACCAGCCTACTACATACCCACAATTTTTTCATCTATATACATCTGACTAGCGTTTGGGGCATTTGAGCTTTTGTCAAAATGGTTACACACGTTTTCCGATACGGTATGTGAGCACGTGAATGGTTTCTGGGTGTAACTAACACCAGGGAACAATAGTTTTCGTCCGACAACAGTGAATCGGCCTGCAATTTTAAGCTGTGTGTCATACTTGTCAGAAACCCCCAAAACAACTCCCCAGCAGAGTGGCATAGTAAAATAAGTGATAGGCGTTCTTTGCTTCATTTGGCAGTGCCGTAGTACAGAAGTCATATCACTTACTTCTAAGGCTAAATTGGTGCACACATTTTGTTCGTCAAATAGTTACCGATGCGCTACAACCTGATCCAAACAACTCATTGGTGCATAAATCGCTCAGAAGCAACCTTGATGTGGTTACTCAAGGATGCGCGTTCAAGATATTATTCTACCACGTGGTGATTGTTGCCTGAGTGTCACGATGCCATAACAATAAATTCTTTGGCCTTCTTGGTCAGCAAGACTTCCGCTTTTTATAACCACGTTTGGCACAGACCTATTCTGTCGATTGAATCTGTTTCAGCGTCGAACTGATCCAGCTAATAGCAAAAGAAAAAATTGTAAGCATAACAGTGTCTGTCCGTCTGAAATTTTATGGTCACGAGTTTATACACTTCCATAATAGCTTGCAGGAGGAGTTTTCAATTAACACGTCATTTTTAAAATGTGAGGTGATTAATTATTGACAGGATCTCTACGCAGATTTGTCGGCTGTATTTCGTAATCTGCTAAATTTAAGCGGATATATTGTATCATCAAACATCGGCAATCAATGATAACTAAGCATGCTTGTACGTGTGGAATTTTTGTTTAGAATATACTAGGTTGGGTTCCAACGGTAACAGGTTGGCGTAAGTTAGGGCTGGTAACTAACAAGTTAGCTGTCGATGTGTTCAAACTTGTCACGTACTGGCTTCCGACAAACCTTGTGCGCCGACTGAAACTTAGAAAACGTTTACTGTGAACTGCTTCGCAAAAAAGATCGGAGACATAATCAACATCAATTTCAATAGTTATGCGCGCAATAGACCAATAAAAATCAAGACTGAAGGACGTTAGCTATTAACTCACCAAAAGTTTCTCCATTTTACGGTTTGTCCGCAGTTTCAGAATTCTACTGTATTCCTGTCAACTTCAAAAATCTATCCGTTACTGTTACACGCAAGCCACATTAGTGCAAACGGTCAGCAATTTGTCATTCATTGGCAGCTGCGAGATTGCTGAATAATTATCCCAGAACCTAGAAAATAAATTGCACCAGTGATAGTTCACTTAAAAGATTACATCTATCGCGCGTAAATGGAACTATGCGCTGTGATAGTTTTGGGGGAGATCTACATCATAAAGGCTGCCAGACAGAAAATCCTTCTGGCTTAAAGAAGGCAGTGTAGATAGACATAAATTTCAACAATTGGGCAAACTGAGGGGAAGCACAATGATGGTTGGAACGTGTAGCCAGAAGCGATTTGCAATGAACGTCACAGAAAAGTGTCGAGTATCGGTCACGTGAGTTTGTCATGTGAGTCTCATTTTAAATAAAGGGTATGGTTGCTAGCGTCATCCTATAAAATACATAAAAATGGCCCACTAATCCACCAGTTTTCAAGGTTATTGAAGACTGCATACATGAACAATCTTATCATGCTACGTTTGTTAGGTTGGCTTACAAGGTGGCCGAGTCAAACTTTATACCTAACAATGGATTCAAAATGATCACAAAGCACACATTGTCTTGGTCCTTTCAAAATGCTATCTCGTATTCTGTTTTTACATGAAAATGCCAAAAATCTTCTTGTTGCCCCAATAGGTTACGTTAGAAATTGCAAACAAGTGTTGGTGAAAAAATATGCCAAAGCAAATAAACGGCTTTTGTTAACGAAAAGCAGAAATTAATATGGTCTTTTAAAATAGGAATCTTTAAACGTGCTTGGAACATGACGGCCACAAGTAGGAACGAAGAGTAGAATATGGTGGGTATAACGAAACAGTTCTCATTATACAGGGACAAATTGCCTTTCTGAACATAATGTGGCTTTGGGGACATCAACCGACTAGCCCAATTCCAAGTGTAAATTGATATTTCGATATTTTGCTTTTGGTTACCATTCAGGAGTTTTTCGAGCTGCCGATAAAATATTCTTTGTTGACTTCCTCGAACTTCATCTCTCTTCATCAATCAAAACTCCACGACTAGCTGAGTCTTGTAACCTACCGTGACCGACTACTTGATTTCTGACCAATTCCGTAATACTTTTTATGTAGACTCTAAAGGAACCAACCACATAATATTGCCTTGTTTACTTTTTCTATCCAATTTTATGTGCTTCGTGAAAGAGCATCCAAGCCAACACTTGTTCCAGCTTTATTGGCTCAAAGCTTCTGAAGTGCACTTATTGTTTGGTCTACGTCGGCTTCATGTGCACAGATCTCGTAATAGTGAGTCACCTTAAGGAAGGTGAGGAAAATGTGAGTAAATGCTATTCTATCTCTAATTTTAGTTTCTACTGCGAGTCTTAAATTTTGTATGTGGTTTATTCAGTGATCAATTAAACTGCCGAACTTGACCCCGTAGGTTTTGCGGCACATGTATCCGGTCCAGGAAATCCAGAATATTTATTGAGGTTCATCACGTTAGCTTTGCCAATTATACTCTCATGTTTGTCAAAAGAACTTGGTAATTCCCAAAATTCCTGCTCAGAACAAGCGTGGTGTATTATCGGCTCAGGGCGGTTGTTATATGACGAAAAAATTGTTGAATAAACGTTACATCTACGGTAAGTGTTGCTAAATATTTTGTCCCTCGCGTGTACGATAATGAATACATGTTGCCAGCTGTCATCTATTTCATCATTGAGAAAACAATCGATCACTAGATAAAGTCATCTGCAAGCAGTCTATAAACCGTCAAACGGATGTAAGCCGTGGTAGTTCGGGTGAACAGAGTGTATTCACAGGAAGTGATAGAGCATGGTCATGTATTAATTCAAATGGGATGAATAGAGTCAACGGGCTTCAAAAATTACCAAATAATTAGAATAGCGGGCTAGAAGCATTGCTTACACAAAATTTGCATTCACAACCGATTCCTGCATGTGAGGAACCAAGCTTCCGAAAAGAACTTATATAAATAGTGATCTAGGAAAACCCACTATTTACTCTTTTAAAAGTTTCTTTATAAAGTTTGGTCACGCAAATTTTTGTACCAACATGAAATCTTCGTTAGTCCAAGTGAATAATTTACTAGTTTTACCGAGTTTTAAGGAAGACGGAGAAACAGACCAGTGAAGTCTCCTTCAACCAGCAAGCTTAGTCAGTGTTGAATTTCAATCAAAGCTTCTTGCTGCTTATTGTAGATGAGTACTAGTTACGACAGATCGGTTAAAGGAAGGTAGCATCGAGAGAAAATCAAGTAAGAGAACTTTATTTTCCGGTTTAACACTGTTCAGCCAGTATCCCTCGTGAGTGTCTTTCTCAAGTTCTTTTATTTGTATCAGGTTAGCTGATGCTAGTAGGTGCTTCTCTAGCACACAGAGCAGCCCCTTATTCGTTTGTCTGTCTGATAGATTTACTACGCTTCAATAACCGATAGAAGCTTTATTTCTCTTCAGCGGTTCATCAGGGCACAAAGACTTAGAACTTGCGATTTTCTTTATTATTGCAATGCTGACCTTAAACCTGTCCTTTTGGCTGTAGTGGCCTACATGTTATTGGGATCTTTTGTTGACATACGGGTGATGTACTTGAGTTTGCTTGATATTCTTATTGTGTATGAGGAGCTATTTCATTCCGGCTTCATTTGACAATTTCTTGGGTGTCCGTTGTTTAGAAGCACACGATATGGCAAACAATCTCCGTTCCGTTGGGAATCAGCTGTTCTAGAGTGAGTCCCCGCAGGACGGTTGTCCTGGTCAGCTGATAATTGGCCACGCCTTGCCGCATTAAGTATCAGCTCTTGGATATTTTACTCCTACATAACCCTTCGGAATCTGAGCCCTGGTAGACAGTCCAGGCGTTTTAGCCTCTGGATATCTCCTCATGCCAGCAGACAAGTTAACGTTTCTGCGGGGACATGTGTTTTTTGTTCGGTAAGCAATCTTTTTTTCAATACAACGACTGACGAGGTAATCTAGTTACTCTAGCGTCAGGTAGTGGAATAATCCCCTTGAATAATATGAATTGGAGGAATTTGAGTAAATTTGATTTCTGAGAGCATTATACTTTCCTCGCTCACCACAAGATGATAGAAAACCCACCGACTGTTTGTTCATATAGACTTCCCGGTAGAAAGCGTCGGGGATATATTGTGTGCTTCTTCATTGGGCAGGGAGTCAACCGTGAATTCAGAACTGCCAAGCTCCGTTACTTCTGAAGACCGAATACAGAAGTCTTTTGCATCAACTCCCAATTTCTTGTGCTGCGCTGGCCTGGTGACACCGGAATATTCGTTTATTACCCTTTTTGTGCATATTCATTTTCTATCAAAAGTGCGGAGAACCTGGACACTGCTTGACCCTGCTGGCCATTTCTTGTCACTTTTATTCAGCAATTTATTACCCATTTAAAACTTACAGAAGTCGTTATTAATCGTCTTTTCTCTTGTGGTCCTCGATCATAAATCTAGTTTATAGCGGAGGAAAAGCTTTTTGGACTGTCCACCTCATAAACGAAGATGATATCCCGTTCAGGTAAAGCACATACCTATGACTGAGACCAATATCGGGTAGTAACATCCTGTGATATTCCAGCTCTGTGAAATATTCCAGCTCTCTTCTACCTAAAAGCAATAATTCAATATCATTTTTGCAGACGATCTCAAGCACAAGTCGGGGTTTCTTAAAGTACGCAAAACCTACTTGGCTGTTGCTCTTTGCTTTGTCCGCAACGTACAGCGTCTGTCAAGTATACATATTAGTGTTAGTGAATGAAGCTGAGTGCGATGGCCAATCATTGTTTAATCATTTACCAGTTGTCAAATGTGACAAAGAATAGCGCACGCAAATCCAAGTTTTTGAAAATCACTATCTTTATGAATTTACAAATCCCTGTCGGGATGGTTTATTCTGGATAACTAACCGGTGTCGCATTTTGTGCTGTCCTGGTAAGCTGGCCATGTAAATGTGTTGGTTAGATCCTATGCATAACTCTCTAGACGTTATTTATTTTGAGCTCTTGTAAATACTAGTAGCAAATGCGCTTGATCCCGACAACAACGTAGTGTAGTAATTCTTATTTTCAGATACTTTTTCTCAAAAAATGTAGACCCAGCGCTGTGTCACCTCAGCCAGGCGACGTAAGTGTTCGAATGCATTTGCCGAGTATCCATTGTTGCATCATACCATATCAATATATAATACAAATAGGTTTATTTCATCAGTTAAATTTACAGTTGCGTGCTCAAGTGCAAAGCAAGTTTGATTGCAACTCTCGAAGTCGGCTTACATAATGATTATCAAGGCGTAAAAAACTGGAGCTGGGCCGTCGAAAATTTTTCAGGATGGTGCTTTCTGTCAAACACACATATGCGTAATTACCGGATCGTTCCTTTCTATTGCACGCAAAGTCTGTTGTTGATATTCCGTTAAGATCAAAAAATTTTCAGTGTGGATTTAGTTCTTTAATTGAGGCCAGTCCAGTGCAAAACGCCTAGATGCACTGCACTGTTGAGAGTCATTAGGGCTGTGTATCCCACCAATCTCCACGGGAGTTTGAACTCGAATCCTACCAACTAATATCTGAGAAAAGATCAGTCAACATGTGACCATATTGTGCGAATTTCGTTAAATTAGGGCAATATACTCAATGATTGCTCGTTAGCCACACCGTTAATCAGCCTCTCGAGACAAACTGTGGGGTTTTCAACTACTTTAGGGGAGAATTAGCTGGTTTGACTCACTGAAGAGTTGTAAGATGGGCCCTCCTGCTGATCCCCAGCATGTATAAAACGGCTTTTCAGTGCATCTCCGCTTTTTTTAATAGACTAACTTCGCTAACATGGGGGACGCAGTGGGTATTGTTTACACTAGCAAAAACTGTACATTTTACAATCGGTGACTCATCCTAGAACGTAAGCAGACTGAAACAGAATACACGTTCACAATCATCTTATGCTACTTTGCTGACAAAAGTCGATAAATGGTATCGGAACCTTAGTAGGTGGGCGGCATAGTCAGAAGAACTGTCACACATGTATTTGTAAGATTTTATATCTAAATAAACAAATGGACGTTCTTTATGGCGGTGGATACTATAAAAAATTACAAATAATTATCTAATGAACATTTCTGCTCAGAAGAAAGAAACTTCAGCCGCCAACCACTGAAACCTTTGCTTAAACTAGGTTTAGTTGAGATTTATGTCTCTCCTAGGTATGGGAAGGCAAAAATTAGTTAATCAGTCTGTAGAGTGGCCACTTCTCCCTTAAACTACATTGAAACATTCTTAGGTCTTTCAATGTTAATTGTAAGGCTAAAGGTTTTTGGAATGTAGCATTTGCTCTTCTTGTTACCCACAAAGCACCATTGGGTAATGTTGCTATTTGTTGTGTTAGGTGTAATGCACCAAACAACTGGGAGCATTCAGCATAATTGTCGACACGTAAGCGACATGCGAAACAGAAGTGTAGGATAAGAGTGCATAAAATATGGAGAAAATTTTCTATTATGCAAAACTAAAATATGCTGTACAGGACAGAGGACCACGGGCTTTACCAGTCAGTCAACAGAGCCTACATACACAATTTTTAAATTTGCCTACAATTACAACAACATATTAAGAGTGGTGTGAGTAAACGCTTTTGGAAGACGCTCACCGACGACAGATGAGTAAGGAAATTTTGTCCGTTTGTCTCAGTTAAATGTGGACTGTAGAATGTCCTTCCTCTGTGTCAATTCAGGGTGCAAGTGTGAGTGTCTGTATTATTAAAAGAGCCGGGCACCTCGATCATCCCAGGTTTATCAACTAAGCCAAGCCCTTTATTTCTTAGACAAAATATTTCTTATTTGGGACAATGTACCCCTAAAAACACCGAGCCATCCGTTCGAAGGCGTCACAAAACCATAAACAGGCATACGCACGTCCCTTTGGGATATACAAAGTGGAACAATTGCCTAGGGGTATGATGAGATTTTCCCAACTAATAAGTGGTGATAATAAGATTTTTGACCGAGTTCATATTGACCGAGGTGTAATCCGTGTTTTCCAAAGGAGAGCGTAGGATTTCCAGCCAAAACTATCGAAAGATAGTCCCAGGAATTTTCCGAAAAACAACATTTATGAGTAATGTCAAAGTTTGCAGAGAGGGCTCGTTCAAATCTAAACAAGTTAAAGGCTGCTGTGTAAACACAACATAGCCTTGCTCTGGTGTTTATAAGCGTACTTCTTAAGTTGATTTTTGTATTCCATGATCTACAGTATAGAGTTTTATGCAACATGCGATATTTTTAGAATCAACTAACAAAACAGAGCCGAAATCTTTCGTCATCTTCCTACATTCCTCGTAGGTTCTGGGCGAGGTTCATTTGTATTACGTATCATTTGACTCACGTCTTATTTTTGGCGGAAGAACTTGTTGTCCAACATTCCTGGTTGCAGACCAAATTTTGCATACTTAAAAACCCGTAAGGCGAGCTCCTCATTCGTTACCGATTCTAACTATCAAGCGAATTATCAGTCTGTTGCTGAAACACCAAGGCTATCTCCGTAGATAGTCACCACCTCATAGGGAACACGGTTCTTGGATCTCCGTGCTTCCGCTTGTTTGGAGAACTCTGCTAGCCACACAAAAGAACAAACCTGATGAAGCCAGAATAATCGACAAAAGATAAGTCCAGAGGCTACAGATAAAGTACAAAGTTTACGAAGTACATTTGTTCGCACACCAATTGGGCTTTAACGGTAGAAGCAACTGATTTTTGGCTGAATCTGTAATCTATGATATTCTCCAAGTCAGTGCGCTGCACAGTAGCCGACTCATGTTTCGTTCGGTACAATCTTCAATTTAACGCAGTATATTTTCTTGGAGGAACACTACTCATTAGTTTGCTGAATACTGTCTAACAGTTCACGACGGCGTTTAGCCCCGAGTTTCCGTCAACCTTATATTCTACTTGAAGACAACTGAACTGAGTTCATGAGGTTCACTCATATTTTTTTCAAATCACTAGCTAATGGTGAACCCGTTTCTTCGACCTACTTCTTTTCACTCGTTTGGAGGAATTTGAAATCCTCACGAAGGAGCTTAATGAAGCCATAATAGCCGACAAAAAGCGAAGCGTTGTTGTCAGTTAAGCACAAAATTACTGACAATGCGTGTGAATATAGAGAGTTACAAAATTTCTTGTACTTCTTTTGTGGTGACGCCTGAGAACTGATCTGATTAGAACTGGTAAAATTTTACTTATTACTTTTATCTGGCTGGATATGTCATTAAGTTTTTGAAACGACTGCCCGAGTAAGTGCGTGGTGTACCTTTAGTTAGTGGTACACGTTTAAACTAAGTTGCTCTACTTGCACGTTAAAATGCATCACAAAAAAATGAAGGGGAATATAGTCACCTAAATATACCTAGGCGATAAATTCCGCCCTAAACAAGGCCAAATTCCAATAAAAATTATTTGCTGATAAAAGCTTAAATGTCTTGTTTGGAAATCACCATCAGATAGCCATAAATATGTACGACTAACAGACTTTCTTCCCAGGATACCCACAGCATTTTTGAGGAACGCTGCTTTTAGGCTGCGAATTTTCTTGAATTATATTGGCCATTTCCATCTAAACGAAGTACGGCTAAAGCAGGGAATGCGAACACGCAAAGAAAGCATTTTTCGCCTGCCAATTTATGATACTTTTGTTTTTACTTCTACTCTTTCCAGGAGAGCAACATTACCAGGAAAATGAAGCAACTAGGCATGTGCCCAGACCTCTGGCGGAAAACGAAGAATAATTTGGCATTAAACCGAGCCAGAACAGACAACAGTTGGCACCTTTGTAGATACAAATTAAAAGGCAATTTTGCTTGTACATGTCTGTGGTTGTTAGGCGAGAAAAAAAATGGTAAAAATTTGTGTCTAAGGAATTAGGCTTTCTTTAGTTCTTGCTGTCTACCTTCAGAATACACGATTTTCCCGTTATATTATCAGGCTTTATATCTTAGATACAAATCCAGATCATTATTATTTACTTTGTTGGGCACAAATTTTTAAGGGCTATAAGATGCCACTGGTTTCGAAGGCAATTGCTGTGAGCAGATGTTGAGGCTGTAATACATCTATCTGCTAATGAACTAAACGATCAGACAGTACGACGCCAAATAGCTTATAGATGACGACCCCTAGGTTAAATTAGAAATGACAAAAGATTTCACTTCCAGAAAATCCGCCATGAAACAAATGCACAAATGCATTCAAACAAATTTTAATCAAATTTAAAGTAAGTTTGGCTTTTCCATCACTTTAATGAGGCGACAGGTTACGATCAACGTGACTAATTTATTTTGTCAGTAAAATGACTCGGGTCGCAAAAAGAAACACATAAGTCATGCAAAGTTAATTTCGTTGAACTATCAAAATAGAATGTGTTCAACTTTTAACTCAGTCCAACTAACGCGCAGTCATCCTGCTTTATGAAACATCTGAGTAGAGTTTTTTTTCAATTTGCTCTCACGTGCTTTCACCAAATTTTCTATGACGAATATTTCAACGATCAGTTTAAATCACATTCTTTTAACAGAAATTAAAAGCCAAGTTAGCTCCATTGGATCCACTAGTCTCCTAATATATTGCTCTCTTAAGGTTCACTTTGTTGTATTATATCATACACTCGCACTACAACCCCCAAATGTACTTTCATACACAAGCGTATAACTTTCTGCTTCCACACTAGTGTCGACGGCTTTCTTCTGGTGATTCTTTCGCTTCCACCCAACGTCTGTACGCAATCGCAAATTTGACGTTGACTATACTGTTGTTGACATGCAACAAAAACGTGATCAATTAAGAAGGATAGAATCCCGTTTTCTGGGACAAAGCCGTTTCTTCAGTACATACAAATACGATTTTCTATCCACACATGCCTTTTTGGAAAAGCATTGAATTTGCTCACATTTATGTCGTTAAATACGTAAACCTGACTTGGGTTTGTTTCCAGAAACCCGAATATTTCTGTGTGATCTGGATAGAAGTAACAAAAATGAGAAGTCGTGCGCAACGGAATTTGTAGCTGACGATAATAACACCAGCACTTAATTATTTGGTGCTGTTGAACACACTGCTGCCCTCGAAAGGCGGTTGAGTTGAATGGCGTTCGTTTTAGAGTTCCTCATACAGATGTGAATGGAAGCAGTTTGCTGTGTACTCAGTCTCGCGCGAATATCAATTCTAAATACAGAGTTGTTCATAGCTTCGACATATAATTTTAGTATTTCACCGAAAGTACAGTAATTTAGAAACAGTGTCTTGTTCATTCTTCTGAGACATTCACATGTAATATCTTGTGCGAAACTTTCAAACAAACGGGTGAAATTAATAGATTTTGCACGTTTGGAGGGAGCAAGATTGTGTTGAAAGTTTGAGCTGTCAGTACTTAGCGTTGCATTTATAATGTGCACGAAACAAGTAAGTTAGCAACTGATCACTGTGTTCTGCCTCTAAAATAAGCCATGAAAGTCACAGTTCCTACAAAAAAGGTAATTGTTTTTTTTAAAACTATAATCCAACTTCAACATATGCAAATATTTTTGCTTTGTCCCAGGTAAATCCAGAGACTGAAAAGTTCAGAATAACCTTTCAATGGCTAACAACCTCGGGCAAGCGCACTGAAAATAGACTGACTACTCAGCAGAGTTTTCATCAGTTTTAAAACCTAATTCTCTTTCTTTGGTATAGTTAATTCCGTTAGTTAACTGAAAGACCAAAAAGTAATGAAGTAAGGCTTCCTTGGTGAAGCACGTCAGCAGTGCATCTATTTCGCTGCATCAGAGCTTCAGCTCCAAACATCTGATCTGAGAATTAAGCTTGTTACCTATGTTACAAGCTACACGCTGGATTGGGCTGAGTTAACAAGTCTGAACAGTTGAACGTGTAAGTCCAATGTTTCTTTGCTTCTGTCTAGACTGAGTAGAACTTATGTTATTGGAGCAAAAATAATTTTTAGGCAACAGTGGTCTGGCCCCTAATTCTTTCAAAGAGGTAACAGTTTTCGTCTTCGTGCTGAATTTTGATGGAATTAACTTCATTTGGACGCAAGAGTTGTGCACCCGGTTTCAAAGTCATGTGAATGAGCGCATACTATTGCTCTCAAGTGAAAGTTATTGGCGTATCAATCCAGTTAACGGATTTCTGCCATAAAATTCATTCCCTTTTTAGCAGCATTTGTTTGTTTCTTTTTGTTCTCAAAGTCGCCGCCACGGAAATGACTATGAAATCTTTTCCTATAGCATACGATTAAAAGAATCTCCCTCTTATTGAAGCCTATCACAACGGAGGGATCCCATGAATCAAATAAATCACGAAATTTATTCCCTCATATTTTTTCGGCAAACGCTTTTCGTAGTTCTTCCTGCCTAATGACCAATGAATACAAAAAATGCAGCAGATTATGCTATATATATATATATATATATGTACCATTACAACATGTAGGAACGCATTGCGAAAATTCTCCTTTAGAGCCCCACTGGCTACAGGAATACAG
>SJOL01006475.1:653025-695454 GCA_004794785.1 Opisthorchis felineus
AGGTAAATCCAGAGACTGAAAAGTTCAGAATAACCTTTCAATGGCTAACAACCTCGGGCAAGCGCACTGAAAATAGACTGACTACTCAGCAGAGTTTTCATCAGTTTTAAAACCTAATTCTCTTTCTTTGGTATAGTTAATTCCGTTAGTTAACTGAAAGACCAAAAAGTAATGAAGTAAGGCTTCCTTGGTGAAGCACGTCAGCAGTGCATCTATTTCGCTGCATCAGAGCTTCAGCTCCAAACATCTGATCTGAGAATTAAGCTTGTTACCTATGTTACAAGCTACACGCTGGATTGGGCTGAGTTAACAAGTCTGAACAGTTGAACGTGTAAGTCCAATGTTTCTTTGCTTCTGTCTAGACTGAGTAGAACTTATGTTATTGGAGCAAAAATAATTTTTTGGCAACAGTGGTCTGGCCCCTAATTCTTTCAAAGAGGTAACAGTTTTCGTCTTCGTGCTGAATTTTGATGGAATTAACTTCATTTGGACGCAAGAGTTGTGCACCCGGTTTCAAAATCATGTGAATGAGCGCATACTATTGCTCTCAAGTGGAAGTTATTGGCGTATCAATTCAGTTAACGGATTTCTGCCATAAAATTCATTCCCTTTTTAGCAGCATTTGTTTGTTTCTTTTTGTTCTCAAAGTCGCCGCCACGGAAATGACTATGAAATCTTTTCCTATAGCATACGACTAAAAGAATCTCCCTCTTATTGAAGCCTATCACAACGGAGGGATCCCACGAATCAAATAAATCACGAAATTTATTCCCTCATATTTTTTCGGTAGACGCTTTTCGTAGTTCTCCCTGCCTAATGACCAATGAATACAAAAAATGCAGCAGATTATGCTATATATATATATATATGTACCATTACAACATGTAGGAACGCATTGCGAAAATTCTCCTTTAGGGCCCCACTGGCTACAGGAATACAGCTGACGTAACGGTCGCTCAGGTTGAAGGTAAGAGTGAATTTCGTCCGAACTACCATGAGGTCCAAACGGTACCCTATTGTTTATTTAGGGCCAAAAGAGTGAATCATCCAACAGAGTGCTCACGGTATCAAAAGAGATAACACAGTGACAGAATGTGAGCGAAATATCCACTCCATGTAGATATGGGGGTTATGAGGCCAGAGTATTCCAGGCATAGTATCAGTTACACAAGTTCATGTTGATTCAGTTCATACGGAGTATAGATTTCACTCTAGCCGAAAAACGTACTGGTCACGTGGCTTGCAATTCGCTGCTAGAAGAGTTCAGTTGTGTGTTCACATTAAGGGATTACACATGAATGATGAATGAAACAGGCAACTGAGACCAAATAATCAAGAATAATCTCAAATATGGAAAGATGAGCAGATTTCACTGTGTAAGCTCAAACACTTCTGTGGAAGAAAAACTATTGTTTTACGTCTTCTAGATCAAGAGGCGTTTGGGGAATTTTCGCTAAACTATTTTTTTTAGTTTGGAAACTAAGAGATTAGTATATGCTGATGGATATACAAATAGCGGCGATTAAAAACGAATCGATATGTTCGTTAGGTATTATAAATTGTGGACCTTGGTTTTAAACGATAGGTAGCTGAAAGTCTAACGTAAGTTTCAGCCTGAGTAGTGGAAGTTTATTCAGAACAGTTCTGACCGGAATGTTTATTGCTGTCTTCTAAACACCAGTAAGTAAAATGTTTGTCATAAATCTGCTGCCTTTGTGAAAACATTCAGATCTACAAGGCTCACATGATATCCTTTGTTCGCCTTTATGTTAGCGCATTCATATCCCCACTTCGTTTTATTCTACACCCCCAAGCTGTTAAAACCGAAAGTCTTTACATTCCGGATATTGCGTTGAAAAAAATAAGATTGCCGTTGGTTCGTTCACTGAGCTGGGCAATTTGGTTGCAATCGTTTTATCACCAATCGAGGTGACATCATCAGTGCGTTGTTAGGGAGCGTAGTGGAGCGTAGAGTTGGGTCGATAGTTGCGCGCAACCACTACATTTCCTAACAATGCACTGATTATGCCACCTAGGTTGGTGATGAAACGTTTGCAATCCAACTGCCCAGGCCAGCTAACATACCAACGACCATCTACGCTACCTGAGCTACCGACTTTCTCCTCTATAGCAAACTAAGCTTGCGCTGGTCCTCTGTGAAAAATGACCACAACCATCCATCGTATTTGTAAAGTGTTATGGAATTTTAAACCCACATCCACTTAGTGCAAAATTTGAAGGATCTCCTGAAGCAACATCTGTGTTTATCAGACGTCAAATCTCAAATATTGTGTAACTGTATGTACAGCACTAGTCTCCCAGTACTAAATAAAAAAGACATACGCAGTTTTGCCCTTTGTTTGGCGAAATTTGTCGCATAATATACACGACGCTTAACATCATCGTTGTCCTGTCTTTAAGGAGACAAAACTTTTCCATCTAGACCCTAAATAACTGTAGAAATCCGCAGTAATTTTTGTTTGGTTCTTTTATCAAACGGATATTTTTCGGAATATTTCAGTGAGATGTACAGAGAATCTGTACAAAACGAGAGAGGAAGTGTGATTTATTCTCCGTTGTACATGAACTTTGGGACAAGATTCTTATCCGAGATACAGAAACCTACACATATAAAAACAAAAGACAGAAAAACTGAAAAGTCTTTGATGAGCCGAGGGAGGAATAGGAAGTCTAGTGGGAGGTTAACGCATTACAATAGAAAATAAAACATGTAGATTTTAGGTCCAAAATTTGGCTCCGATGTCACCTGGTCATCAAGACAGCAAGGCAATCAACCACATGTTTTGTATATGCTAATGCTCTTACATATGGGTTCACATCGTTGCTGTGCAATGGGCGATTCGGGATGCACCTGATCATAGCTGAATGCAACCGTTGTCTTAGGAAGATACGCACAGGAATCCGATTTTTACCCAGATATGTCTACCAGATGTTTGAACCTACCACGTGCGTTCTGCGTAGTAGTTGTGCAGGAGGAGCAGAAAAGGTTTTCCGCTACCCGTCCTAAAAAGTTTATGAAGCAGGAGTTTCCGATCAAATGAATTAAAGCACTGCTAAATTCATTAAACAGACCCCGAAACACTTTTTTCTTCTGTCAACAGCCCTCAGAATTGTGTTGGAGACGAACTGCTGCATCCCTAATAGACCATAGAGAGCACACCCAGTAGCACTTTTTGTAAACTACCCCATCGAAAGCTGACTTACAGTTGTCGGGTGACAAAGATATATATCCTCCGGTTCTTTCAAGAGACGAATTAGTCCAAATAAGCATGCGAATGGTTTGAAATTCCTGTTTGTTGTTAGCACAAAAAACTCTTTTTAAAATTGAAAAAACAATTCAAAATCATAGATGACATATAACCTAGTAAAAGGCAATAATCCTACGTACCACCCTTTTGACCTCGAGAGATTTTTCGGGGTATGTTTATTTTGTACGCCAAAAGGCAGTAGCAATTTGATGCTACAAACAATTGGAGTCCTATATTCACTAAGTTAGGTAAGTACATAAGAATCTGTTACAGAATACCAAGACCCATGTCATGATTTGGGACAGATAACCCTTAGCCGAAAGGATGTCACCGACGTTTTCTGGCTTCCTCTGCTTTGATGTTGTTACCCATGTTACTGGCCTTTATATGTACATTTATATATGTATATATGTTTGGAATCGGTTATCAAACACACAAAAGCCTGTTGATGAGTACCACCAACTTACCTAAGCATGTCGAACTAGGAGCAAACACCAGAATTAGTTCCATTGTACCAAGAAGCTGACCACACTAGTAAATTCCTCCAAGGTTCATCAGGATAGCATAATTTCTTCGTAAATTCACAATAACGGTGCTCTCTCGGGTTATCATTATCGCGCTGGGCAACCAGACGCCAGTTGCCTGGGGTGAACATATTACTAACCTCACACTTCTGTCGAAGTAAACGATGCTAATTCACCCCTGCACAATCTCACATTACAGATGCTTCTAGTACGGCAACACGCTGCTCGTTCTCTGACCGATTTTTGTTAGTTTTCATCACACGGCTAGGCCTTAAAGCACAATCTTCTGTCCAGTTTAACCTGCAGGATCAGTGCATTAGTATAACCCTACAAAGAAAGAAGGTACCGCCGCCAGTTAGCACTCAGCTTCGACAGCAAGGCAAACGTTTCCGCCAAACTCTTAAATTTTAGGAAAGGACCTGACAAAGCAAACCTGGTGAAATCAAAACGTCTCCCATTTAGTTGAAGGCAACTCTTTCACATTTGTTTATCCTCAGCCTACTCATGTACATGGCGGATAAAATGGGAGCAAATGATCACAAGATGTTCTACTGTCACACTTGTGATGAACGCGGGACTTCTTTTCGGCAGCCGTCATACCATGCATAATCACTGAGCAAGCTGTGGCGAGATGACCCAGTAGTTAGAGCGCAAGTTTACTGACCTGAAGGCCCATGGTTCGAACTCAACCTCTGTATCTTGACTTCTCCCGTCCAGGCTTGTCAACCTGGCAGTATCCCAGCCTTCATGCTTCCTTCGAATGGCATGGCAGCTAGGCCCCCATAGCGTGTTACAGCTTAGCGCTTCTTTTTTTACTGGTCAGGCCCACATGCTCCGTAGAGTGGGGTGGTCCTAAGTGGCAATTAGATCAAGCCCAGTGTAAAGCATTCTTTTACTGTTTCCATAAGCCGAGGATGATAAATTTCAAAAGAGCGAACGATACAAACGGCTAGATCTTCACTATCAAAATTTTGTAGAAACAAAGCCTACACAGAATACAGAAAATACCTTTCATCTCCTAAAGCTGTTCGTTCTTCATTAGGCGGGATAGCAGTATAATGTTCCCAAAAAGACAAATTCGTTTTTATCCTTGAAGAACTCAAAAAAATCACTGGATGGCAGTTTATTTATGGAAGAACATCTCCCACTGCAGCTTATTCAGCGAAACGACGTCTTGACGCATGTTGAGTCCGATAGGGAAACATGATGGTTACACTGGCATTCATCAACGCGAAGCTTCGAGACCAGAAGAACAGTTCGATGAGTAGGTTTATCCATCCACTCTTCATCACAACGGAATACCTGACGAACCTGCGCGCCAAACCCGAACAAACTTAAATGTACACTTTTTAGAACGGTGCTTTCTGAGAAAAGTGGAAAGCCGAAAAGTAGACACAGAGAAGTGCCGGTTTGTGATCGACAAATAAATAGAACCCGGTATTTGATCTTTCCTGACAAATACAAGTGTGCTTTCAACATTTTTGACAAATAAAGTGCCAGTTTCTTGCAGCAGATAGCTGTCTGTAACATGTTAGAATCCGATGCGCGAATGCTTTAGGAATGCAGTTATCAAGTGAACATTCCGAAGGAATTGAACTATGAAGTTACATCATGGATCTACGAAAGACGTGCAAAGATTCATGTTGCGTGACCAAAACGTTGATCATGCCTGCTAAAAAACGATACTGTCTACAAAAAGACTGTTTTATGCACCTAAAGAGGTCTAATGTGAAAGTGTTCCGTCAGAGCAAGATAACAGAATAGAAATCACGACATTATATTGATCCGGGTCTAAATCTCGTTGTCTAGGTGATTTTTCAGTAGTTATTTTGAGTTCTGGGTTGTTAGCAGAGCGGATGAAAATCAGGAGTCTGATGATGGTGGACTGTTCAGTCATGTGACGTGGTGCCCACACATAAATAAGCGCGCATCCATCCCGCCTGTGGTAAACGATCTATAACGTCAGAATACTTCATGACAGACATGCTGCCTGGACAAACATTGTCCGAAACTGGGGATGACGCCGAGATGCTGATCAGATTAGGATTTGTTTTGTTGAGTTCTTGGTTGATCGGCGAAAAATTAGAAGGCTTTACAGTCTTGTCATCCAAGCATAAAGCGATGAATTTTATACGTCAAATTGTGTATACAAAGTCCAATATATCAACCTCCAGTAAGCAGTAAAAGTCGACGCATGTATTCTACCGAGTGCAATTACTCCTGACAATCAGGTAGACAGATTTTGTTTGACTGTGCCAAACAAAAATTAACATTTTATGCTACTTAGTTATATCTTAGTTTTCTAAAGGTTAAGAAAGGCACATATCAACTGTCTGGGTTATCAGAGTTTTCATTGATTTATTATAAAAGGTTCTGCCGCGAATCATTTTGGTATTGCAGGCGAATAAGAATGTAAACTTCCCCGAGGTGTTGGTTTCTTGATATACTTCGCAAAAATGTCCTTTTTCACTGAGTCAGTTCTTCAGATAGATTGGTTCTGAACAGTTTCTTGTGACACAGTGCTGCTTTCTTTGAACTGCTGCAAAAATATGGTCTTGTTCCTCTGTATAATACTGACGACATGTAGGGTATGGTCGTCTGTAAATCACGGGGCTGCTGGATTGTAGTCCATACTTATGAGCCCCACACCTCAGTTTCCTTCTAAGAATCCCAAGTAATCAGGTCACCATTGATGTGTTTCCCACAGGTCTGGCCCTGGCTTTATGTGGTAGATCGGTTTTAAATTTTCCAAAATGAGTAAGAAAGTGTGATGCAGGGAAGTGTTTCTCAACTAGTTATTTATTTATTATTTATTAGTTTTATTTACGTATTTTTTATTTTTTACTATTTTATTTATTTATTTATTTATCTATTTATGCGTTAGCAAGCAGGTGCAACTCAGCTTACCGGAATTCCACATTGTCTCATTGTTTGAACACGCGCGCAGAAATCAATGAGCTGCTAAGAAGACAAACGCTATTTTCAACAGAGCCGCCAAGTTGATATGCCTTCATAGACTAACTTGTTATTGCAACGCAACCCGTTTATTTCTTTGAAAACCACTTTCCAACTGCGACATGGCGCTTCCAGCGCTTTGAGTACGCTGAACCCCTGGAATCTTTAAGAGTAATCTTTGGAGAACGTGAAGTTTATTTTAGTCAAGTCATCTTACGTATTACGAGATTGACGTCCAGCACCTGTAAGCTCGTGGCTTTCCACATTGAAGCTATATATTTTGTTAATCTTATGTGCATGCGTCGATCCCTATTTTTACTTTAACAACAAGCCTATCTAAGTAATCGTCGTAAAACATCAACTAGGCCGTAGGCATCCAGTCCCCTAGAAATCTCAGTAACAGCTTATTTAGTGTAAGAAATTGTCCAATTTTATGGCTAGCGGTAATGCAGAAGAATCAGTGATGTTCTGTGTGTAAGGTTTTTCAGTTGTTTTAAGCGTAAATTAATGTCCCTGCTGAATGAAACAAGGAAAGCACGGACAAATCGCGGATCTGAAGCAGCAGGACGAAAAATTGAAAGTTTCTCAAGAATAGTAATTAGGCTTAGGAAAAAGGTACCGTTCAAGCCACCTGAACTATCAATGCCTAAAAAATATGTCCCTCCACATCTATCCACGTTTTTTCCTAATTTTTTTATCGTTGAATGCGGTATAAGCTGGTTGTACACTATATCCACTTCTTTTGTGTACCCATAGTAGACAAATAACAGATTTGCGCTCAAAACCTTAAAGTAGTTATAATCTGTAAATAATCTTTGCTCCCATTGCCCCCAGAGATCATTTGTTAGAACTGTATGCCACTCATTCAGCAATATGGGTTTAGAAGAGTGCTGGTATCCGATTTTTTCAACTTGCGAGTAGACGCCACAGGACAAAAATAGATTCTTGAAGAGAAAATAATACTGCCGATGTTTAGAAAGTAATCTTTTCTGTCTTTGCTCCTTAGGGCAAACTAACTGAGTGAATTTAACATAAAAATGTGTCCGAAAGAACTATAGCAAATAAAGTGCAATAAATTAAGCTTGGTTTCAATTAGAACAAAATTCTGAAAAGCCACAAAACTTCTCAAATTTTCTAGCCGAGTACATAAACCATCGTCATTAAACAACAACTAATTGCTATTTTGACGGCCTTTAGCCAACCATTTGCAACTCATTTTAATACAATTCCGTTGGGATTTATTTACAGGAAACCACGAGTTCCATTTGGAAGAAAATCTGTTCAACTTAAAAGGTTTTCCTTACTCCATCTTCCCACTTGTCTACTTCGTAGGCTTTATGTCGTTCATCAAGATAGCAGTGGAAATGCTGTCGCTTTCCGCGATTTATTTTTTGACCAGTCTGTAGAAAAGAAGGAAATTGAGCGCTTCTGGCTCAAAAAACTAAGGAACTGGCAAGAATATTCACCTGTTAAATTAATAGGTTGACTATTCTAAAAAGTCTAGTATAAACTAGGCTAGATTCGTTGGCCCGACACCACTTATAGGGTTGTTGAAAATTTCTCGATAGCCCACTCCCGGTTACAGCCTATTTGGAGCCAAGCACTTCACTCGTTCTTTGGTTGCAAACAACCAATGATTACAAGATTTTGCAATTTTGCATTATTTGAAAAAACGGAAATTTAGTTTGTCAGGGAGGCAGAAACATAACGAGTGGAGAGAAGGGTCGTAAAAACAAGCCAACCGGTAATCCTGTTGAAGAAGATGCGCGGTCAGGTTCAGAGGTGCCTCAAGTTGACGACCACTTTTGAGCTTATAGTATGGGTGGGCTGCGGGAGGTAGTGCCAGGTTGATCGGGCTTCCACAGCCGTAAGGTGCAGTCATTAAAAACGACCTTCAAAGCATCCTATAATTTTGGTTTCTGGCCGCCTTCGGTGGTACGTTTTCCTATTGAGAAATTCACCATTCGATTCATGATTTTATTGTTCAGACTGAAAATCTGTCACTTGACCCGTTTTTGTGCATGTTCCGCTTGTCAAGCGCATTAGCTTCCACTTATTCGTTTTGGACTTGGTTACGTCCCTCTAACTACGTAATAATATCAGTTGCGCATGTTTGCCATTGCGTTTGTTTCCAATAAACTGGGTTGGATTAATCTGTGGTCGTTTTATTCAGAACTTTCTGTTGTGTGACTGAAGAAAGAATAGGAATTTAGTCTGTCCGGCAACGTTTTCCACCTCATCATTACTGCAAAATGACCACGAACCCAAATTTCTTACGGTGCGTCACCACAGAAACCGACCCGTATGGTTTGACCCATGTAGTCAGCCTTGGTAACCTAGCTTAAAGTTAGTTTCAGTTTCGTATGAGGGCTATATTTGCTTACTTTATTGGACAACCGTTTTGCCTTATGAGTGTGTGACTGTCAAGACCATATCCAAATCATACGATTGCAATATACCCCCTAAATTTACCTCTCAAATGTGTATATGAACCCTAAACTGGGAAGCGTTATATATGTGTGTGCTAAAGGGTCTACTTGGAGGTTTGTCAGTGGCGACCAACGAAAATCTCTTACTTTCTGTTTTGTAATCATCCACTCATGCATCGGCGTGTTTTCAATTTTCCTAACGAATGAAGTAGTTTCTTCAAAGGATGCTAGTTTGGAGTCAGCAGGCAAACTTCACTCATCCAGTCCTGTTGATCAGGTGTTTTTTTCATCTGCGTCACTGCATCATGTATAGGCCGACTGATTGCATGCAGCAATACACTGCAGTTCCATCCTTATTTCTGTTATTTTTGCACTGATGAGTCACATTTGCAATAACCTTAGTCTCGGAAACCGTGGTCTGAGTGCAGCTCATAGGCCAGATGTTAGTGCAGTGCCAAGTTGGTTTACACGAGAGACTCAAGTGAATCTCTCGTTTATTATGTTTTTCTTCCACTAGGTGTGCTGCGCCAGATCGTCCCATGTTTCAGTTACTACCACAAGCCAGTACCGCAATCCATTGAATAGACGTGACGCACTACTTAGCAGTCTTATGAGTGACGTGTTAAGTCTACATAAGATGTTAGTGCAGTTTCGTGGTCGCTTTGTCAGCACTTTGTGTGTTCTCCCAACTGTTGTTCAGCTGCAGCACCCTTTCGGTGCCTAACTGACATGCCACCCAAAGGAAACTCGAGGGCTGGGATGCTGCTAGGTTGCCCAAGCTTAGACGGGGGAAGTCGAGATACAGAGGTCGAGTTCAAATCAAGGACCTTCCGGTCAGTAAATTCGCGCTCTAACCACTGAGTCATCTCGCCCCGACTGTGCACACTTACGAACCACTGTGTTAGAAATCGCCGACGCTGCCCTCTTCTCTGGTGTGAGGGTGCATGGGTTTGATAGAATCCTATAAACAAGGTATTCAGTACTTTTGATGCCCAAATACAACAGTGCGCAGATGAAACCGAGTCAGACGATCCATGCTGCACCGTATATCTGTTCGCCTTAGGACTTTGACACAAACTAGCCACCTGAGCTTGACCAGAAGTGTGTTATCTTTAAAACGGGTGGAGATATTTATGGTGCCCACTGATTTAAATAACATACTCAGAATAATATACAGCCAGTAGTAGAGTTTGATCTGCTTAAGACCCTTCAATTATATTTAGTTTGTGGATATAACTTTGCCCACTTACAGACTCATGGTGCATCACAGGGTGCATCTGCACCACAATATGGCAAAAAGTAATTGAAATGAGATACGAGGAATAAACCAGGCTGGTTTGCACAGCAGATTAATTCACGTAGTAATTCTCCGTTTTCTGTCAATGTTGATAAATTATTATGGGAGATTTGAAAAAAGGTGCGTACTCCACCTTCCAGATTGTACACAGAAGACGGGGATCATTCTCTAGCGTAGATCCACCGAGAATGAACAGACGTAGGAGCCAGCCGTCCTTCTCAGATACTGTTGAATGTCGAAGCTCACTCATGGTCACCCGAACACTGAGCTATAATTTAAAATAATTCTATGTTCACTTGAGCAATGAGTTGAAAGCTGATAGAAGTTAAATATCCGCCAAAAGGCCCAAAACTGCACCATGAATAGCAAAAAGACCCCCGAGGTCAAGAGTGATGGTAACGTGCAGGAATATTGGTAGCTTGGGTGAGTTTTTTTACTGTCTATCGCGTGGCTGTTGACCTGATCAACGAGCTTTGCAACTGACTTGTAAACTTGTTTGTTCATTGTACAAGGAGGCATCTTTAGTGCGAGTTGGGTGGGTACTTCCACTCTGACTGCGTGCGCTTTATTAACCCTTGAAATGTGATCAAGCATAATTTAAATAATTGTCAGATGTCTTCTGCCTCCTGCGATCTAGACAACATTCCGCCGTTATCCGATAATCCGGCCATAGTTGTCTCGATAGGATCTAGGTCTACAGACGTAAATAGTGAACTCACATCAGATGAGCCTGTTATTTCGTCCTGGAGGAACTTTACATTCCTCAGATTCTCCAGAAATTGTCCCTCATTGTTGATTGGGTGTTGAGACCTACCATCTTCTTCCATACTTCTTTCGATCGATTGTACGTCGGTGTTCTGGGGAGTGACGCAACTGTTCTGAGGGGTATTGTTTTTTTATGCACTTTTGGGAGTCCGTAGAAGCTGGGAGTGGCCGAATCATAAGCTCGCATTCTCCAATATTCCACTTTCATAATTATATGGAGGTGTTGGAGTTTCTTTAAGTTCTTAACGACTTTGTTTGCTAGTTGCTTGCATCGATCGCGTTCTAAGTGGCGACAGGTAGTTGCGTCGTTGAGTAGGCCCTTTGCTTTACTGACGTAGTCTTTGTTATGTGTCTTTCGTCGGCTGGTTGAATCCCCATTTTTTTTATCTTTCTAATCCATTCAACTTATTCATTGCTTCTAGCTATATTCAAACATATCCAAATTGATCCCTGTCATCAACCACTAACAGCAAGGAAATGCTAGAGCTACAGAGTCTTAGACCGCACAAGGAGCCAGCCAAGAAACGCATAGAAGAAGCAGAAAATCCTAACTTATACGGACGCATCAAATTGGCTAGAGAAGGCATCCAAACGATAAACCAAATCGCCAAATCAATCGGTGGAGGAAGAGACCTCTGCCGTTACAATAGAAAAAATAGGGTTGTTCAACCGACCAATCAGTCTTGAGAAGATCAGACCACAACGCATTGTAAATTGAGGAAGGGCCGACCAAAGCAAAGAAAGTAACTAGTAAAAATAGAAGGTATTGGGATGAACAACCAAATAAACGCAAACCACAACGCACCAGTAGTCACAAACGGCCCAATAAATTCACGAAAACGCCGTCTGCCAATTAACCAATCACGTTAAGAAGTAACAGAAATCCTCCAAAGGCTGATAAAGTGCACGCAGGCAAAGTGGAAGTACCCGTCCAACTCGCACTGATGATGTCTACTTGTATGGTGAAGAAACACGTTTACAAGTCAATTGCGAATCTCCTTGAACAGATAAATAGCCACCTGATCAGTAACCATTTTCAGGGTTTATTTGAAATGTGTCCACTTACTGGAAGCAGTCAGAAAGATTAATCCTCTCTGAGTCCGTTTGAGGGCGCCCGCAAGCCAACAAAGTTGAGAGGAAGAGTTTGAAGGGAACTGCGTCAAGTTTGGAATGGTCAATAGCTTGATTACATGCTTGTCAGTTTTTTCACATAAGCGTCAATTAAGTTGCGTGGCACAGCAGAGGTCACCCGAAGGAGGATGCGGATAGTTTCCTCTGTAAATACCAGAATCCAGATAAAAGCTATCACGGTATTTAAGGAGACTATTACTGTAGCGGCGCACTTCATATTACTCAAGACAAATAGATCGGCAAACTTTATTACTCTAAACGAACCCCATCCAAGCTGGGATGAAGCAGAAATACTTGAAACTGATCTGACACCACTGAGCGAACAGAGTGCAATTTAATGTCAGGGAGTAGTAAACGTGATCTGTAAAAACTGGGGTTGACTTCTTGCTGCAAACGTTAACTACTACTGAACGGAATTAAGTTAGCGGCACTTCAAAAGCTTGAAACTTCTGTTACTGGTGGATAATAATAACAAAGTCTTGCTAGGCGCCTGAAGTCATTTTTGTTCACATAATATCCTGGTGGTTGTTGATATTGTTACCGTCACTTTGCGTGGGCTGATAGGCTGTTATTCTAACATGGCAATGCCCCAGTAAATGAGCACTACATTTATTTTGACCAATTCGCAGCCGGGACCTCAGTACTATTGGCAAGGAAGTGTTGATTATGCGCACTACGGCTTTCTTAATGTAATCCAATTTACACCAGCCATATCTTAACAAACACAAGAGTATGAAGTCATTGTTATTCGCTCATTGCTGAATAGGTGCGAATCTGCCTTAATGGATTTACTTTATTGCTTTTTTAGTGTACACTCAACTCTGAAGGCGTGGCTTTCTGGGCGCACTCCCCATTACATGCACTAATTAGCGAACTATCCCACAGAACTTGTCATTCACTTGTCCTAGGTTTTAGTTTTCACGAAGCAAAAACTGTTATGCACCAAGTGCGATGCTCATGTTTGCCAATTAACTATCGTCTACATCGCCGAATTCGCCGAAGTGATAACAGCGGTTTTTTGAGTTTCAAATTAACTAGCCCAATGCTCCCACTTAATAATATCGGCTGAACATGATGAATTGGGTTGTAATACTGATAAGGCAATTTCGCTTGTGTCTTCCGTGTTTAGACTTGTCACTAGTGAGACCGTCCAAGGGGCCGTCCTCACATGACACTGAAATGATTGCCTTTTGTTGTACCTTGAAAAAAGAAACTTTTGGGCAGTACGCCTCACAAGAATTCCACCTCATAATAATGCTTGATAGCTATTGGAAGAACTGTTTCATAACCAGCTACCCTATTGTGAAAAATTCCAGCAACAGATAACGTTTCACAGAAATGTCTTAGCTTTCGCACACTTAGGAAACAGTTTCAAAATTTGGCGCTAATCAAAACATGCTTGTTCTTTGTACTTCCATGAGGAATATGAACTACTAAATTTGTTCTTCCAGAAATTGAGCTAGAGCAATGCCGTTGTTAGAAACATGTCTTCATTTCGGTTTTGCACGAATGCTATAGATGCTCGATTCGTTCTGGAACCTCTACTTTCCACAAAATGCTTCTTGATGATTAAACTATTCTCCCCTGCGAATTTGTTATTTTTACTGACAAAACTGGTCCGGTACTAAGTCAATTCTCGTCTAAGCTTATTAAATCTTGGTGGCTAACATACCGGTTTCTAACGAGGAGGTTTCGCAACGGTGCAAATGCTTTGACAAAATGTTGGTGTAGTGTTCGTAGTGCACACAGACCTCGAGTATCGAATTATTACACAGCCGGATAACTTAAATTTGCGCAACAAACTCCCAATTGTGTGAAACAATTAGAATTTAAACGATTTATTTCTTATTTTGTTCTCTTCAGTCAATCCTATACGGTTGCAGACATAATTCATTCACTACGCAACTATGACGGAATTGCGATTTTGGTCTTCAAAACGCATACTCTCCCTCCGGATGGAACTCTAAAAATGCTGGACTTCCATAAAGTTAGGATCAGGCGTGACACCAGTCAAATAGGTTGGTTGACCGCCAGTTTCCGTCTGTATTTTTATATGACAAATATCATATCATTCCATAATTTTCCCTCAAGCGCTTTTCTCATTTATTTCTCGGATGACTTGCGGGACATATTTTACGAATAAAAATTAAGGTGCATTCGGAAAAATTGACAAATTCAGGTAGACATTCATGCCTTTATTAAATAACACCAAGAAACTGATTTGGTGAAGGACTCTGCAGCTTTGAGGAAGTAGTGAGAGACTTAACAGGATGAAGATATGAAAGTGTCACCAGAATTCGATGTCCAATTTACTTCTTCAAGCACACCAGTATAATGGGTAAGAGTATTCTGTAATGACATGATGACAATGAAGGTTTACAGGTTCACTCAATGCGGCGGTGGAATTAATTTCACCGGAATATTTTCTTCACACAATATTGGGTAGATACACATCTTTTCTTCTGTTGACGTTTTAACAGTCCCCATGAAGAACTTCTCAGAATTTATTCTGCACACTAATGAAAGGTGTAGATAATGATGTAGATAAAGCGTTGCTGAGTTCTTGTGTTCCTGTCCAGTCCTTGAAATTCTTCTCCGTAAGGATTTGTAGTTCTAAGCAGTTTGATGATACTCACAAAAAGCTTTTGCGTGTAGATTATTTACATTAGTCGGTTTTTTTTAAGGGCCTGACCGCGTTTACTGATTACAAAACTGGATTCGAGATCACTCAACAGTTTTTACACAGCAGAATTTGTTTAAAAGACCGTTTACTAGCAAGTCAAAAGAACAAACCAGCACACGATTACCAGCTTGATTTTCTGCGCCCTCAGTAACTAATGCCATGTTCCCAACTGATCCATTCACAGAATCCAACCTACAGGTACCACCTAGGAAGGCTGATAAACTGCAAATGCAGGCACAGTTCGGAAACCTGAACACTTAAGTAAGACGGTAGTGGTCCCCTACGCATCCTGATGATACCACTTTTTTCTGAACGAATTGTGTCAACATTGCATGGGACTACTCGTCGCCATCCTTTCAGCAAACTGCTGTCTAGTGTGCGGAAAATACTCTGCTACTAGATGGCTAAAACATACGGACCAGCCCATATTCTTCAAAACTGAAAAAGTTTCGCGTGTTGACAACTTTCCACAGCAACAGTATTGGGGAAAATAATTGAGCCTCGCGGTTTAACATTTATGCTTGTCTCGTCGATAACCCTCTCGCAGCAAAACAGAAAAAGGGGTATCAAGTACTGCGGTCACACAGCTTCGTTTCGGAAAAGAAGCACACGCTCTCAAGATGCGGGGCCACTGAAGGTATATAAGGACCTGGGTCCACTGCGCTTGGTTTTGTGCACGCAAAACTCACCGTATCATAAAATTGCATGCTGACTGATGGGCATGCTTGATGCTGCCCAAGAACGTTTGACACCTTTTTGCTTCGTGAATTTATTTATTACAGTACTTGGTTGTTGGTCTGTTCGCCGAGCTTGGCAGTTGGATTGCAAAACGTTTCATCACCAATCGAGGTGGCATCGTCAGTGCAGGGTTGAGCATTGCACCCGAGCTACCTATATTCCAAAACATTGCCGATATTACAGTACGTCTGCTCTCTTTTGACTAATATCCTCTCTGAGTAACAGTTGTTTATTCGCGTGAGTTAGTCCTTGTGCTCTTCTCTGACGCGAGAGTGGATGTTCAAGCTCACAACAAGCATAAAGTGTTCTGTCAATATTCTTTTTTAGTCTTCGTGTTAGCATTTCAGTGGTAAAATCGACTTGAAGGAAAGAAGGTGCAGCTTATTTCCGTCCCTGTGCCCATTTTGCTTCAAGTTCTCTGTTGAAGGTACTCCGGCAAAAATTTCCCTTGGCAGCCATTCTCGTAAATGACCTTTCTCACAGAATCAAAATTCCTTAGCCAAGGAGTTTATTGATAAAATATTTAGGTCACCGTCATACCAGCAATTCGCAAGCTTCCGTTTCATCCTGATGGTAAATTAACCTGCGGAAATGTGTCTACGAACTTCTTCATGTCGGTTTGCGAAAAACAGGATGTTTTGCCGATTCCTCCTATGTTCTGGTCACGGAAACATCAGCAGATGTAGGCTAATCTCATTGCTCACTTTTGGTTACAATGGATTGTCCCGGTAGAAATCATCCAGAGCTAAGGCGGAATTAAGGGATGAGTTACACATTGTGATCGAATCTTCAGTGAATGTCTCATTATCAAACATTCATATACAAACATTCATGTCTTTAGCATTTTCAGAAAACAAAATGTTATCTCTTGTACACTAAAAATTGTGATTGGTGAGCTCTTCGTGTCTTGAAGTGTTTGCGTTTCATAATTTAGGAAAGCAAAATATTCAAACAGTATGCGTCACCGTAGGCCTGGACTGACATTATTATTACTGACTGATATGTTTGCTATTCTTCGGTTCACTTGCGGGATAGTGGGACTGTCCTTCGCCGCTGTAACATTTGCTTCACATTTGTGTAGAAGAATTTCCTGTTGCGGTTAAGCCTTGGTCCATATTCGTTTTTAAAATTACGATAAAAGCCTGTCTATCTGGTTTTGAGATCACGATGTCAAGATCATTTTTAAGTTGCTATATACAGCTTGATTTTATTGGTTGGCAGATAGCTGCTTAGCACAACAGCGAACATTCTCAGTTTGTTTCATTGATAGTCACGTTGAGAAACTGTTCACATTCCTATTCAAATTAGTTGTCACATCGCCATACCCATCTATTCCCACAATACAGTTCAGAACCAGATTTTATAGGCAATGGCAAAATAAAGTGTTATACTGATAAAATTGTTCTTTCTGCTATTCTGCGTTTGGTTTTGTATCAACCCCTATCATCTGGAGACATTCGTTGGGTGAACTGCCAGAATCCGCCATCCCATGTTGTCAGCACTGATTCATGTGCACGTGTCAAGTATTTTAGTCAGTAATATGACGAGGCGTTTGTCGGACAGTGGAATACAGTCTGATTTTTCTGATTGGTGTTTTGGAAAAAAGCAGCCTGATTTAAATCGCGTCACATTTTGCCGAGACGTCTCCTGTCACAGACAAAATTTCTCTTCCGTCCTCTTACATCCAGTGCAAAATTTCTCAAGTTCATTTATTTATGAGAATAGTGAGACGAATTTGAAATTCAATAAGCACCTGAAATCCGTCTTTCTGATTATTTGTGCCCCAGTCTACGACGATGTTCGGATAAACTCTCGGTAGAATTTTACAGGTAACATCTTTTATTCTTCACTAGGAATGTTGAGCTTTTAAAATAATAAAATCACCAAAATTCAGGATAACAGACATTTCGTATTTTCTAAAAATTGCAACAAACTATTCTGACCATTTCGCCGCTGAAAAAGAGGAACTTCAGTTTGACAGATATGTGTCCGTTCCGATCCATTTCGGGAAAACAACATTATCCTTGATCTGTATAAATGGATTGTGTCTCGACTCCCTCCATCACATGACCAAAGAGTTAATCCAGTAGAAATTTAAAGGATTTACGTTAAATCTAAATAGGGACAAAGCATGATGTTGCATCATAGTGGTGGGCTGGACATCGTAGTCGAAAATGTGTTGAATGTTACCATGGATTTTTTGGGCAGTTAGGAACTTTTGAATCGTTCGTCTGTGGCTAGAAGCCACGATTGCGTTGGTTATTTCCGCCTTAGTAACATTTTAGCAACGTTGAGGTCAAGAAGGCGGGTAGCCACAAATTTAGACAACACAGTGGAAATCTTTCAGCAGATTAAATCTAAAGATGTACAGTAGCTATAAAAATCGCACCTGAACCGAAGGAATCCATCAAGAATGACGAAGAAAATGTCACGCATATCTGTAAAAGTGGCCGCGTTGTTAAGTGTGGACTGGAGAACTAAGTTTAATTTGCACAATAACTTATTGATGTTCTCCCGTCTACCAGTTACTGTTGGCTAAACGTATACGGTTTGTTCGGAAAGTCACCGTCACTTTTATAAAAAAAATCATCTGTGCCTGCGCCCAAACATCACAATGTGCGCAACTCTGAACAACCCAGAAGCCAACTCTCTACCGGTGGAAACACACATTGCCTCATTCAAACGTGCTGTTGCATACACATTTTCTTGAGTCCTTGAACACGGTACACACCACATAACTAACAAATAAACAGATCTACAAATCAATACGAAAAATTTGAAATCTACATTCTGACCGAAACGCATACAATGTAAAACTGGGTCGCCTTGACGATGGGACACGCAACGTCTGGCTTCGGGCATCTTGTGAACAATGGGACTGTTCAAATCGTTACATATATAATGTGTATTGTAGATGGTGAAAGCGTTTATAATGGTAAAATGCAATACAATGTCTCATCCTACTCTCACTAGCCAGGAAACTTATCCAGTCCATTTTCCTAGGAGATATCTGGTGTTTATTCCGGCATCTCTGTAGCCACAAGCGACCTCTCAATCCGCCAGTAGCAGCTAAACTGTACTAGCTGTACCAAAATTGACCCGTATGGACTAATATCGACCCTGCATAAGTACCATAGCTTATTAGTGAATAATAACCAAGAATTAAAACACCAAAACCATGACCATTACTTATTGTGAATGTCAAATGCATATCACTCACAGTTACCGTACTGAATTGATGTTGATATTAAATTAACTAGACACAGTTCTCTTGAGTGGGACCTTGGAACTTGAACGCTTTATGTTGAACAGGAGCAGCAAAATATATGAAAGAACCATAGGAGTTTTCCAGATACCATGCTTAATAGGCAGCTTAGAGTGAGCGCAGCTAAACAAGACTAAGGTCATGTTTTTGGAGACTTAGTTCTGTTTGTGGACCGACTCCGACGGAAAATAGCTAATGGTCACGCAAGATGGCAACACTTTGACTGAGCGTAAGCAATTCGCTGGTATATCATCAGTTGCCGTGGCTTCTACTGTCGACAGTCATTCATACTAAAATAGTTCCTCTTGTTGAAAGCAACAATTTGCACTTAAAAACGGTTAGGGGCGCACTTTACTGGTGACTGGTTGCTCAGATCCAACATCAGGGATAAGGTACCAGTAGATGACACTTCCTTTATTATCCATCATATCGTTTGCGAATGTGGCTCATATCACGTGGGTCCGTGGCTCGCCACCCGTCCTGAAGAATCGCTGAGCATTCTTAATGTGTGATGGATCCCACAAAATCAAGCGTGTGACAAGAGTGATCGCACCTCATTTAATCACTCCTGGTCGTCTTATTGGCCGAAACATTCAACGTGATTTGTCAAGTGCCAACCAAACGCTCCAGTGTCATCCACCAAAATTCATGTGTAACGGTCAAAGCGATCGTTAGTAAACCACGTCAGTCAGTTACCAAACACTTCGCGTGAAAGTAAACAACTGTTTTACAGTACCGCGTGGGAGATCTCATCATTAAATTTTACATGGGAACACGGTGCTTGTGTAACCTACCGTGCCAGCACATGAATATTTCGCCATAAGTCCTAAAACTTGCCTTTTCGTTTCTTGTCTCACCTCGTCAACAATTGTATTGAACCAAGGCTCTGCCTCTGCGACACACAGCATCACTATCTGTACCCGGTTGCTCAGTGCCAGCTGCGACTGACTCACCATAGGCGCTCGACGCTCTCGCAAGTGTCTGTTCCGTATTCAGTGTCATCAGCTCCATCTATGGCAGCATCCAGTCTGATTCGCGACAATAGCCGACCAGTCGATCGTCTGACATGTGTCTCATTCATCGCCTTACCAGCAACTTGGGGTAGACCGTCGAGTGCTCTTCGGGATTCCAAAGGCTACTCACCATTGTCGTTCTATCCAAATGACATTCACTGTCGCTGAACGGAATTTTATCAGCTATTGTCACAGTGGCCCTAGAGCAGCTAGGTGGCTCTTCTTATGGACTCCTGTGAAAGTGGGCTCGAAGGCATGCTTCAAGGCAGGCACTGAAGGCATTTGACGCCAGGCAATCAATTGAATTTAGGGTGATTCAGAGCACTGTGGCAGTTCTGTTTCGCACATGACATGTCACTTGGGTTGCTCCTACCGGCAAATTTTCGTAAGATCGACGATGATATTCCAGTTTAACCTGTTACACTGCGCCCTCGTCAATGTTAGTGCGATCAGGCTTACGAAACGGCTTGCTCAATCAATCGCTTGATTTTCAGTGCACTCAGCATGGCTTGATATCTCCAGTGGATTGATGTTGTGGCAACAGCCCCGTGATGTTCTAACAGGGGCTGGCCATGCTAATCGGTGTGAGCATGGACTGCATGAACTGCTCTTAGCTGAATCTTCTTCAAGGTACTCAAATTTTTTGTAGGCAAACCTGAAACGGCGCATACATGCCAGTTTTTGGTGAATAACGTAAGCCTTCCATCTGACAAGAGATAATCTTGATGAACATCATACGACACTCCGTCTCCATCGTTTTAAAAATACTAGGCAACTTCGGTCTTATTAAGGAGTTGTTCATATCATCGAGAAAAGACAGCTTGCAATTCCACAACCGTGTGCTTTAAAAGGAGATTTGCTCCACAGATAGGTACTTTGATACTATGGTGCAGCAGCGGCTGACAGCCAAATGTTGAGTAATCAGAACAATCATTGCAGTCATAGTCAGAAATTCTAACTGAAGAACATAAATGCTGCCCAATAACTGATATATCTTAATTTTGTTGCAGTTTGCAGTTTTAACTATTTTACTCTGGAATGGTCGCCTCAGGATAAACCAACAATCAACAGAAAACATTTAGTTTCCTCACAAGCTGTATTTCAGGAGTAAATCATCCCCTAAAATATGATATGATTAGTGGATCCTTGGCATAGTCTCCCGGAGGGGAGGAGTGAATATGTGTCAACCGTCAAAGTCTTCTAAATCATCAACAAAAATGAGCAATTTTCTGATTTCCAACAAAGATTTTACTTTTCAGCTGTTAATACCGTAAAATCCTTTTAGCCGGTAGACATTCTGATTTGAGCCCTTCGTTCCTCTGAGGGAAATCACTTTCCTCTGGAAGTGGTCGGATGTAAAGCTAGAAAATAAACTAGACTAAACTTCGCCAAAATGGTCTCGTGAAAGAGTATTGTGTCACGTTCTTGGAAATCAGATATGTCAATATGTATTTATGGCGTGAAATACGCTGGTTTGTTCATTTCATTCATGATAGTGTATGCTCTCTTGAAAGGGGACTTTCAGGAAGGACCATCAGTGGACTCAGCTGTTCACTTTTGATGGAACAAACCTTAGAATGTGGTCACATTTGACCAGTTTCTTCGATCTGTTTGTTCAGAGCAATAGAATTTAGCTAGATGAACTCTCTACAAGACCACATCAAAGCTGGCTACCCTTAATACATGCCCTCTTTCAGAATAGGTCTAATCATTGGAAATTACCTGAGAACAAACAAAAAAGTGAACTCATCTGCTCTTGTCCTCTACGGAAGTGGAACAGTAGTATTCATGCACATTTCATATGGAAATCACATGACACGACTTCAAAGAACTCGGAAAACCGAACAGAAATGATTTTAGTTTCAGGAGGGTTCCCCTCTAGAGGAGTCCATTGATGAAACTAATGCATATGCTGATTCCAGTAGACGTCAAGCACCAGTGAACCATGTTCTGTATTGGTGTGGAAAGATTTACTTGGATTTGCGCACTACAGGTATGCAAAAGTGGATGCACCAGATCAGGCGACATAACTGAACGTAATGAACGGCATTTGGGTGCAGTATGACATGGGAACTTCTCCGTTTTGTGAATAAAAATAAGGATAACACTGAAGGCGTGATGGAGTAGTCTGTGATGCATCCAAATCTTTGTTTAAATTTACACCCCTCCCACATTCGTTCAAAGTTTCCTTTCCGCTGTAGGACTATCCCAAGAGAGAATAAGTACGAAAGTTAAGAAATTACATAAATGGATAAATTGTCCTAATCTACCAAGCCAGCTTAATGTGAGTCGCAAACTGGAAACGGAGAAGGTTTGAAGCTGCATATATTTACATCTACCGCGGTGTAAATTGTACGCTTTCGTCTACATCCGTAACCACTTTGCTGTAACCAGATCAGGAAAATTACGCATTCCAAACTACCGACTTTTACGAAAAACTCAAATTAACCCGTCATTCTTTATGTTCCTCGGTTCCGTTACAACTTGATTGTTACTAGAAACTTTTGCACATGTGCTTAAAAGCAACCAATTTAACATTTGTTTATTCTGGCATAAACGAATTGATTGGAAACAGGGAACTCTGGAAATAATGGCATAAAATCAATAAAATCGTAGCTCAAAGCTCCAAACGCAAAACAGAAACGTATATGATCAGCTGAGCAAACGTGAATGAACTTAGACAATGCATTCAAGTCCGCGCTGGCAATCAATTTTAACGTCACTCAAAAACCGGAAAGTGCAATCTCGTTTTCACTGCTTTTTAAATGGCTATATTGTGTAACTTTGTGTAAATCCTAATGAGCAATGCGTGAGGAACTTAACACTGCATTCAGCGGATTACAGTAGAAAGAAAGCCAGTTCATTTGAGTCTGTCTTATTCCAATGAGTTTCCTGCTATATTGGTTAGCTGCGTAGTTATGACAGTGATAAGAAACTGCAAACGTTTTCCGCAAATATCTTAATTTTTTCTCGGTAAATATAATTTGAACACTTTCTATCACCAGTTACATTTGAAGAGATTTTGGTAGTCACATCTTACGATATGTTCGGGCGGTATTCGTCTAAAATTATCTTGCTTTAGTTAGGTGGATTATGTGTTTCAGTGCACATTCATTCGAAAAGTAATATTAAGTCGTCCGTTCTACAAACTACCGTGGTAGTACTACCATGTTGGCATTGCTACAACTATAATAGCCGGATTACCTATTCACCTCTATGTCGAGAACTGCGCGCTACATATCCACATACATCCGCATACAGTCAGTTCCACTTTGGTAGAATCACGCTGATTTTTATAAGAATTGTAGGGTACATATGGAATTAGTACTTGTTATACCAGTGCTTTGTCTCATAGAATCAAAAAAGGTCTCTTACTATTGGTTTATTACTGATGATGGTAAAGATGTTGGAGACGGGACAAAGATGGGGATGACTGAAATGGACTTGGTGAAGTTGAGGATGATGTCCGGAATCATGATATCAAGAATGATGATTCTGATTATTCTAGTAGTGATAAGCAGTCAGTCTAACATTGCATTGCTAAATCGCTGGACGCATGGTAGCATGAATGAATCTTGGTCAGAACTCTTGCATCACTCAAAGCATACATAGGGCGCTGAATATATCCCTATCCTCCCAGTCATTTGGTTGGCTGTTGATATTCTAGGGCATCATATAGCTTTGGTTTGATCTATGCGCACAGAGTCTTGAAAGCTATACCACCCGTAGAATAATTCAACATTAGTTTTATGTGAGATTCCTTTTTAGGAAATCCTGCGCGCCATTCTCCGTTAAGCATTACAACTGTCAAAGTTCAGGACACTTCTATTTTAGGTATCCGTTCTTTGGTAAGAAATAATCCCACATATAATTTTGAAAATTATGTTCACACGGTCTGTTTTTTTTGTTCACTAGAGGTCGGGGATTTATAGAAATAGGGAAGAATGACACACACAAGCAAAGCAAAAATAAAGTAGCGTCTGCGAATATGTGTGAGAACTGTTTATGTGACGGTTTACTGACCTGAATAACACTGGTTTCGTGAGCTATGTCATAAAGACAAATTTAATTTGGATTTAATTTAAATCTGCAGAGAAAAATAAAGGTACTCGTCATTTTCTAGATTTGGACCTGTGGGGAGCACCTGATGGCTTAAATAAAGGTTTGGTTTACCGGAAACCGACGGGACAAAAAACGTCAAATTCTCCCTCTCTCTCTCTCAACTATGTACGGAAATTAACTCTTTGTTTTGTAGACAGGCAATAAAATCTGCTCTGAAACCGAACTCAAAGTTGATTTCCTGGGATAAGTGAGCTAAATCATCATGTCAACTATGTAGTTATGCAAGAGAATTGAAGAGCATAACAACCGAAACAAGGAAGCCTACGACCGGCGTAGATGTCGCTCATTTGAGGGACACTAGTCATTTAAGTTACCAAATAACATTTGAGAATATTAGCGAATTACACTCATTTGTAAAACAAATTTGTTTGCAAATGAGTGTATTTCGCTAATTTCGTGACATTTAGTTTCAAGTAGAACATATAGTAGACTGCGCCTACCTGATGAGCCCCAAGAAGGGCGAAACCGGTCGTGGGCTGTCGAAGAATTTTCAGCAACCTTATGAGTTTTGCATTACGTATATTTGAGAATATTGTTCCAAGTCTGTCTCTCTTCTAAGATCGGTTCATTGTTATACCGCAGCTGAAGCATTTGCGAATCGCTTAATCGAACCGAATCTGTGCACTCAGAACAATGTTTGCACGCACACATGGACTTTCGTGGTCCGCCCACTCCACTTTTTTCCAATAAGGGCTGTGGTTCGGAGAGTAAACAGTTTCCACTTTCTTAATCTCAGACTCTATTGTGCATTAATTTTTCCTCTACGTTTCGTTCGTTTTTACTCTCTGAAGCCCCATACCTGTGTGGATCATAAGAAGAGGTCTTGAAATTGTGTTGTTCACCAACTTGTGGCCTGAATTTATCTGTGAATGTCGTGCATTATTTCAACAATGTAACTTATGTTGTTGTCCAGTTTCGTATCCTTTTGCTTACTTCAGAGACTGATAGCCATTGGTTCGTAAGATTATCTGATCTGAAGCTAGGTTCGGTCGGCACAGTGGATTTTCTTAAGGAATTTCACTAGACTGAATGTGATGCATTTCAAGTAGTGCTCGATTGGATCCGGAGCATAAAACGGATGGGTAATGTTCATCATGATACCTTCTGACCACCTGTTTATGTCGCGGCTCTCGGCAGACAGTTTCACCTAAGTATTCATTCTGTGAGTTTCCAAACTTTTGGCTTCCACTAGCGACAGACGTCTTGAAATGACTTTGTGTGGTTCGAATGGTGTCAGTCACTTGGTGCATGCTGTTTACTTCCTACTTCACCTCTATTCACATGACCACTCGGTAGTTTTGCGCTGCAAGAGTGCGTCAAGATGCTTCGTAGCTATGGTATGCGTCAAAAGTTTATATATCGCAGTATTTGCGACGAACTACAACCAACCTTCCTGAGGAAAGCTGTAAACGATGGGTTATTTGATAACCTGCTGCTCGCTGGCATTTATCTCAATAATAAAACATTTTTTCAAGATGGTTAATGTGTTCTCGTGATGCATATCAGTGACTTTCGTGTTACATTCCGTGCCAGCTTATGGCATAATTTCTGGGTACAAAATGAAACACTTAATATTTCCTGTTTACAAATTCATGAATGGTTCTCCTAAACACATGTGATTTCAACACTCCAAAATTAGTGTTAGCACGCGATCCGTTGGCTTTTGCTTAGTTATTCTAAGAGGTTCAGGATCGATCTACGCTTTTTGCCTCTACTTGTGTCAGACCTGTTCTTCAGGTGCCTGAAAGCCTCGTGCTGCTTTTTGCCGATTTATCTATATATCACGGGGTGATAGATCGTCCTTCATTTGTTTGGATTCATTGAGAAACGAGAATGATTGGGAACACCCTCTTGAACCTAAAAGGCGAGTTTCGGTTATCTGAAGCCTTTCGATAGTTTATCACAGAGGGAAAGAAATAACTAACCTAATAGTCTACTGTCATTCCATCTGCCACTTAGACACCACCTGTTATTGGAATTAGGACTGTGAGTGCGAACATCTTCACAGTCCGCTATAACCCTTTGTGGGCGGGTCGAGGCAAGACTCGTCTCTAATAGCGAGGTGGTCAGTTTTATGCAGTGAAATGTCTTAGTTGATCTTTTGGAATGAAACGGTAGAATAAATCAATACATCGACATCGACCATCGTGGGTGCATAAAATGTACTATGTCCATACTTTTATGGTATGGTTAAAAGATATTTATGGTTGTGTATATAGCTGTGTATATATTTCTGAAATATGTTTGGTCAAAGGAGAACGTCGAGCACGTCGGGTCTATCGTAATTTTAACAAATCATAACTACTTAACTATGAAAGTTTTTCACTGACATAGGACTGAAATCTGACAATTATTTAAATTATCAAACATGCCCAGATTTTCCGGGCATGTAGCTAAAATGCTGTATCCAGCATGTGGATAATTCCTGCACAACGTAGATGAAACAACACATCTAGGCTATTCTTCTGTAACCTTGTCAAAAAGCTCCACACAAATCTTTCTGATGTATCATCAAGCAAACACGGTCGACAAACAAACATGATCGCAACCGCCTGATGAAGTGACAGACGGGGACCTGTATCTGACGTTCTGAAGATGCCATATCAGCTTCTAAGTCCGTCACCACTGCTGTTATGTTCCTTCGGTTTTAAACGAGATTGATTCAACTCACCAGCATCCATCCATGCAAATAAGGCTACCGGCGAGCAGTTCGACAAAACCACTGGTCGCCCGTACGGTGTGAATCCTTCTCAGGGTGCAGCTCCGTGACGTGCTGTGCAACAGAACTACCAGAACCGCGCAATGTTACGCAAAGCTTTCGAGTAGCCCCATCTTTGAACAAAGCGAATCTACCTTCCGCAGAAATGAGAGCGAGTTAGAAGTGACTGGTGTGGAAATCCGGACAATCTGATCACCAAAGGTTTGACCATGAATTCTCGGCAGACCAATAATGGGACAGATATATTTGGAAATAAGCAAGAGCGACAAGATATTGTTTTGATTGTCTTTCTCAATATCCATGAAAATAACGCAGTATCAGACAGACAGAGAGCCTGTTAACTGACAACGGTCATTAGTTACCGGGAACGTTCAAAGACATTACTTTCGTTTACTCCTATCTGAGTGCACCTGGAATAGATAGCTATTGGTTTTGGCAATACACTGGAATATTGGTACCACTGGTGTATTTACTGGCAGTCGATTGGGTTAAGTGGTTTGCCGAGATTACCTTGACTTGCAAACGATTCGTCGCCCATCGGTGGAAATCACCCTTGCTGCCAAAAGACCAACAGCCAGCTGATTAACTACCAACATACTGACGTTTCGTATCCCCAGTTGATCTAACCACATTCTCGACGACAACGTATGTTCAAGAAGAACATGCTTATCATCATGCGGAATGATGTAGTATATTGGGGTGTGCCGCACAAACACGCAACCCTCTAACTTGCATGCAGACTTGTTTTCATTGATTCCACATTATTTGGTCAATCATGCACGTATCAACGCTATAGCAGAATCCACTGCTTACTTTACCATTGTAGTCGCACAATCCATTCAAGAAGGGAAGAAGGAAAACAGAAAGGGATATCAAAAAGCTTTATATATATATATAAATATATATATATATATTCACATATATACAACGAATGTGTAATGATAAAACTTGTCTGCGAAATCCCGCATTTGTCGTGGCTTTCCACTTAAAGGAAAGAATCTTTATTTCCTGAACAGAGTTCAGAGAGTGCAACAAAATTTTGACAATTCCTGTCTTCATGCTGTGCAAATACCCGAAACCGTTAAGGTTGCCTGCTGTTTTCGACACGTAGCCTAAACAAACCATTAAATAGTTGATGGGACACCCGGTCGCGGATCCGGTAGGCTTGTCGAATGTCCTCATCTTTATCGTTTTAGTGCGTATTATTTCGATGAAAGTAGCGGGTATACCACAAGTAGATTTTAGATCCAATGGGTAAAAAAATCACAAAGCTGCTAGAGTTAACTCGTAACATGCCGCCACAATACACGGAAATCCAATGAAGATATAAGGAGAACACTGATAAGATGAGATCAACAATGTGGCAATGTGCAATGACAAACGAGAGGTGCAAGAATGGGAACACGGTTCAGTTCCAATGGAGTTTTCGTCCTTCAAGTGAATTCCGTCTATGCCGAAAAGCCAGTGATCACCGTACAGCTGTTTCATTCTCATTGGACATCATAGGCACTGGGCATCGCACAGTCCAAAGAGGTGTCTTCATTCTGCGACCTTTAAGCCAGTTGTAAAAGACTGAACTGTTCGGCTACGACCGATTGACCATTAATGTGAATAACTTGTGATTAGCTGGGATATAGCGCCACCTTTCATCCACCGAATCCACATCACCCAATCATATGTTGACTGGCTCCAGGAGAGGATGGTTCACGCACCTTGGGGATCATTCACTATACTGAACTCCGTCAGATCTTATTACATGAAATATCCGGCATTCGATGTCCGATAATGCTGGAATTGTCTAAATTCACTTTTTTTAGATGCCGGTTGTGACCGACTTCTAGCGGAGTCAAGTAAATATGTTGAAACCCAATGGGACTTTGGTCCTAGCACTGGTAAGGCCATAGGTACCTGGGTGGTTATTTTCCAATTCTGCAGCTCACCGTTTGCAATTCCATTTTAACTGACTACAACGTCTGGTTTTACCCTTTTTCTTTGCTGTTAGAGGTACGATAGACTGTTTTGTAATATCGAAACATCAGTAATTGACAGTTTTGGTAAAATAGCTCACGAAACTACATTCTTCCAGAATCTTGTTAGCATCCGTAAACATCGCCATAAGCGCAGTGTACATTTTCAATCCTAAGGTAGCTAAATATGAATGTGAGCCACCAAGGTCACAACAAAACAATGATAAGGCAAAACAAGTGCTCAGTTTTCAAAAACCTGTCCCGTCAGTTAATATCATCCTCACCGGAAACGAAATCAGTTTAGACATGATGCTTCACTGTTTCACCGTTCCATCCATGTATAAAATAAACCTAGACAAATATAACTTGATGCATTTTTACCGAGATTGCTCTTACCCTATAAGAGTTTCCTCGTGTCCAGGTGAGCATAAGCGTTTCATTATTTGGTCTCATCTGGTCATCCGGTACACCGTATTGCCGCGAAAATAGCCCATTTGCCACTTCTAGTCTGGAAAACGTGAACCAGCTCAAATAAACCTGTGGCAGTCGAATGACTGTGCAATCTGCCGTACAGAAGAATTAGCGTCCCCAGTCACAAAATCACCTGAGCGAATTACAACCGTTACAATACCTTCGAGAAACCCAACAAATGCGGTTGCTTCTGATAATATGGGAGAAGTGTGAGAACAAAAATTAAACATAACTGCAGTGCAACCTGCCCGGGAAGTCCCCATTTCTGGTCTTGGATGAGCACAAATCCGGCAGTTTTTATTTGCCCGCTGTCCGTGTTTTACTACCTGAAACATACTGTAGTCTTTTACAAACTAAATTCTGGAAGTGTCATACCTTCGGCTATAATTTCTTCTCCCAGCCATAAATTTAAATTTTTCTTGTAGCTTTTATCTGTCACAGTCAATCAACTTCCTCTGTTAAATAACGTTTTAAGCCCAGACCGACGTGAGTTTGTATCCACTACCACCATACATTGCAACTCACGCAATTAGTCCATCACTCACAGCATATGTGACAATCAGTCTCATACACCATTTACTAAAAACGGATGGGAGAAACGGGATATTTTTATCAGTTTCACATTCTTTCACGTACTCACACTAGACAGAGCTGCAGATTGTGTTGAAATTTCTTCCGGAGTTTTAGGGTAAAGTCATGTTTAAGCCAGTAGCTCTGTGTTCATTTGATCCAGTGCCATTATTTATCCTTTTTAAACAATCACTCTAACGTTTAATACATATCTCGTCTCGTAAGTGAAGCCAACCTAGGCTGAGGGGCCAAGAAGTGTTAAACAGCAGTTTTGTTCTTATTAGGAATCATTAGCAGTGTTCATCTAACAAAAATCCAGGTAACCTCGTGCTTGCGAAATCCCGACTAGTAGTTTGAGCACTTAACCATTCGGCCACATGCGGCTGATCAGACACAATATAGCGCCACCCATCTTCCTAATGTCCTAACTACTCTTCAGGAATCAGATGAGTGTGTATGTTACTCAACAGCATTTTAAAAACGAATTCCTTATTCATTTTGGTCTGCTCGAAACCGCTAACTATTCGGTCGCCATGCTCTGCTCACTCCTAGTAATGACAGCTTTTCCAGGATGAGACCGCAAATTAGTTTCGTTTCCCTTAGACTTGGAGAACAGATTCAATAGCGCAGGCAGTTAGAACATTTTGAAAAGCACTTGGTCTAAAAGTTCTGAGTCTATTCTCCTTCAAGCAGGGTGTGAGTTTTATAA
Organism: Opisthorchis felineus; assembly: GCA_004794785.1. Lineage (NCBI taxonomy): Eukaryota > Metazoa > Platyhelminthes > Trematoda > Opisthorchiida > Opisthorchiidae > Opisthorchis > Opisthorchis felineus. Next base: position 683,653 of record SJOL01006475.1, read on the forward strand.
GAATGCTTTTCACACAAATTCCCGCTACGAACAGATGGGCAGGATGCATTGATTCGCGACCGCAGTGTATGCCATGCATGACGCCCCCAGGGCAATTGGCTTATCCAGAATTGCAAGGCTGGCGTTGCAACTAAAAGCTTCAAATCTTCAACATGTTTCCTATTAGGCCGCTGATTATTGGATTTATCATCAGCATATAATTTGCCTAATGGCATACATAACTTTTCGGGCACTAGTCTGCGCCCTCATTGGATGCAAAACGCTATTGCGCCAGACGAAACAAAGTACAAAATTTATCATATCTGGTGTAAAAGACATTTGTTGTTATTCATTAATAATTTATGGCCCCGCTGTATACTTATGTGGACGTTTTGCTCCTGTCCGTCACTATACATCCGTGACTGCCGTCTTCTCCACGTTCAAGCTGTCTACGTGTTCATCCAAAGTGTTTATAGGAGTTGCCATTATGTGCTTCACGATTTTCATGTGAACCACAGCGAAAATCAGATACACTGGAGATAAACTCTCATGTCGTTAATCAGGCAGCACGGATCAAGTCACGAACATGTCGAAATGGCGCTTTTTCCTAAATTGGGGCCAAATGGAGAAATATTATCGCTAACAGTGCCCGTAAAAATCCGCGTAAGTTCCCCGCATTGTTTGCTAATTTATAATCATCTACAAATCAATAGAATCGCCACCTCCCATTGCAACCGGATGCCTTGAATTTCCATACAGCATCAACAGCAGATCCAGCTATTTGAATCGTCCAGAATACACTTTTTCTTCGTTAAACACTGCTCTTCCCCAGTTGTGATTCCGCAATACATAAGTTCCTGTCGGTTTTATCCCCTCTCATTCCGGCGGTTTTTAGCTAGCCAATATGTTCGACTTATAATTTGGTTTTTAATCTGAAAGATCGGGAACAATTTCTGGACCCACCTAACGCCAAGGTGCACACTAAAAGATCTGTTTCAATTATCCAGAGCCTATTAATTTGTTATTTAGGACCTACCACAAATTTGCTTTTCCCTGCAGTGCAGAGCAGGCGGTAACTCTGATTTTCTTTTCTTGGGCCCAGAGCACTAAGTCGGGGGTTGTTAACTAGAATTTTGTTTCAGTTAGAGTTTTATGCAGTCTTTTGCTACAAATAAGCTCTATACCAAGATGACGAGGATCCACCCAATATTCTTCGGTGGGTTGCGTTGAATACTTTGCTTCCTCATATCGAAAGCATGAGCCATGTGTTGTCCAAAACGTCGCTAATCACACTCAATTAATGAGCTTGAAGTACCGATGGTTGTTTACTTACTGAGTGGTCCATTTCAGTGGTCCTATTAGCGTTCCCCACCTTCTCCGGAAGTACCGTGAATATTCAGTACGTCCCAAATTAAAATTAATCGCAAACACGGTAGGCCACGTCTTCAGCCGACCCATGTTGAAAATCTGACTATCCTAAGCCGAACAGAAGTAGAGTAACTTAGGGGCGGTTTCCAAGACTTTTCGCATACTGTACTATGCCGCTGTACTGCTGTACTGTACTGCCGAATTATATTTTCCATAAATGCCTCTAACACGATATGTCCCAAAGAAACAATAACTCTACGATACAATTTGCACTATCAACATGCTTGAGGAGTATTATCCAACGCACTATTTTCTAGAAGCAGCATTATTAAGCCAATCTAAAAACAGTTAACCAAGCCTGTTTCACCGACCAAAGCCACTCTGAAGACATTCTTATTTGCCATTCTTTTCGGGTGAATTTCTTTATCCTTTCATTCTGGCACACATTGCTACCGAAAAAATTATTCGCATTCATGCATTCGATGCCCGAATTTCAGCCGGGCGACACATTCATGTATGTCACGCCTGCGTATGCCAAGTAGTCAGTTGGCTGCCTATTCAAGTGTGGTATCGTTGCCGACGTCGAAAAGGACAACCGCTTGATTTTGAGCACAATTTGCAGGTCACCGTTGCAGGAGCACACGCAACGTAACAAATGCGTGGTTCGGGTAATGCCCACGCGGTTTCAAGCTAAAAACCTGGTAATAATATATCCCGTTGCATTTTTAATAAAGGTTGCTTTCTGACAATTTGGCTTAGATTAACGGAAGATAGCAGCAGCAGGTAATCACACCACAGAAGATGGGACGATGTATTGGTGACCTCAAAAATTCATCTTCTCTGGCTCGCCGAAGTACAGCATTGATATACTCTTACGCCAGTGGTGATAACGAAATTTTTCAAATCAACACTTGATGGTTTCTAACCAGTTCCTTCCTTTGTGAACTTTGGAGGTTAGGCCTACCTCGTCCGTATTTGTTTCTGTTTTCAGCATGTGTCAAAGTACGTTCACTTCATTTCCGAAAGTCACTTCATTGAGGCCCGACTCCTTGCCATTCAGAAAGTGCCCCAGCACTCAACATATAAGGCCGCCACTGAATACCTGGATTGTTTCATAACCAACAACGACTGTACACAGATAACCAATGCATATTTTCAGCTCAAATGACCGAATTCCATACCCTTATCTCAAAACGATGCACTGTACACTTGCTTCTTCGGACAACTGTCAGTGTGACGTCATTTCTCTAGAAGTGTTGTTCCTCGAGCGGAAGACTATCTTCGCTTTATGAGCTACCATCTCGAAAGCGATACAGCCTCGACCGTGATGAAACTCAATACATAGTCAAAGTGGTCTACAGATTATAGAAACTGCTCCTATACCATTAAGTTGGGTGTTACAGTCGACCAGACGTGTAGCAACATTTTGCACTTCGGTAGTGAGATGTTTCCACAACAACAGACTTCTAACAGTAGATTATTCAGCATAGGCTGGGCTACTTGTAGGTCACTACCAAACACTTTCCAATCATCCTAACGGTCGGGTCAGGGAATCAGCTCCTCTGCAGTGATCCACGCCGCCGTCGATGCAACTTGTAGAATTTAATGAGTCGGAAAGATGAACAACGGATTTACGAATGACGCCATTCCTTAATGGGCATTTCCAAAAATACTATTGAGTTGCGGACTTGAACATAACATAGATACGCAGCAGTACTGTGCCGTTTGGTAGTGAGCACATATGACGGTACTGGTAGATTTGTTTTGGTTCTAATACAGCAAAGCTTACCATGTAAACCATGTGGTTATTCTTGAAGCAATAGTCAACAATTTAGAGGAATGATGACAAATGCATTTCCGAAGTAAGCAAAGAGGAAAGAGTCCTATGGTTACTGGCGCACTTCAGGCAATTAATGCATTTGTGAATGAGAATCTTAGATGAACCCAGTCAACCTTCATGTCTACGTTCCTGAACTAAAAATTCGCAGAAGCTCATTTGCTGACTCACCATACGAGGCATCACCTAGAACCTTGACCATTTCGGATAACGGCTTATCCGAAGGTCTGAGGGTTTCGGACAGAACAGCCTCATGGTCTTCTTTCTGGCTGATTGGGAATGCAACAACAGGAGAAGTTAGCAGAAAAGTAAAGAGCAGTATGTGATACCACAACTAAAATTTGATCTGGAATTCAGAGCAATTCTTCGAACGACTGACTCGTCTTTTATATAGGTGATCCATCGAGTTCATGAATAGTTTACTCAACATTCATACGTATAGATCCATCAACTGAAATGAGATTAAATGGAAGACGATTGCCATCCGTTGCGCATCCACGCTTCTTATCGCTCGACTGTGCACTCCGCCAAGCCTTTCTTCCATTTCTGTTCTGTTAGCAAGTTAATGTTTAACTGCTCGTCATGTTTGTATGTACCGGGGTAGTTCAGAGCACCTACGGCAGTTCCACATGGAAATCCACATCGCATGTGTGTGATCCTCCGGCCGACAAACACACCTCTTAGACTGATGTAGTGCGGTTTTTAAGGCCTCCAATGTTATTGGATGTACACTTGCAACGCTGAAATAAATTCATTGACGAGAACATGTTCGATACCTTCTAGGGTTGCTGATTAAATTCATTTGGAATCATCAATTAGACTAGTTTGTCAGGGCCATTGGGTCTCTGCACGATTTTTCCCCTGTACCGAATTAGGTCATTGATGACTGTTTGAGATGTGTTCAATTTGATTCCAGCCGCGAGCTCTGAATGCCAAGCACGAACCTCTTAGGTATAAGCAAGAGTGTCCAAAATTCAAGCTAACCAAAATCATACAGTGGTCTGGGTGAATGTTGATTAGCTTACCAACATTTTTATTTAGTGCTGGATCGTAACCACTGGAACCTCACAGATTTCCTTCTCAATGGCTTAGTTCGTCCACGCACGCATTCAAACCTCCGTGAGGGTCCTGTCCGGAGAACTGAAATCTCAATTTTACATCGTTCCGGTGAAAGGGGTTCTACTCAACCTCAAGGGGGCTTGGATCCGACAGGGCCTAACCCAATTTTGACGGCGCGGATTTAGTACACTCCTTCAATGCTCTATGCACAACCGCATGAACAGATGTTTCTGCACCTCCAGAAGTGAGCTAACTGTAAAAGACATTACAGGAGGAGGATCGAGATTTTAGGAGAACAACCTCACTAGAATTAATCAGGCAGGATTTTGCCTGCTGACATATATTGTAAGGATTCCAAGTTGGGCCTATTCCTGCGCTGTTTGCTTTGGTAAACAACACAAGTGTACCATAAGGACGAAGCGTGGTTGCTAAGCCATTCATATATGTAACACCGAACTTTCGGCGTCTGGGTTGGAAAAAACTAATAGTACGTTATTCGCGAAGTACACTCATTTACAAACTAGTTTGTCTGTAATTGGAGACTTTGGTGCATCCCAGCTGCCTCTCGCCTAGGATATTTTTCAACTGAATGTGATGCACAAAGGCGGCCTGATGTTTCACTTGGTACGATATTCGGGATATCACAGTAAGTCTTCTTGAGGGAAACGACTCATAAGTTTGCTCAAAGCTCTTCAAGAGCCCACGATCGACTCCACCCTTCCTGGGGCTCGGTAAAGAGGGTCAGTCCAAAACTTCCCGTCGGCATTATGTTCCACTTAAAAATTGAATGTCCTTCATTTGCGAAATACGTTCATTTACAAGCTAATTTTGGCGAAACTTGCCAAGGACTGTCGAATATTTTTCAACAATCTTACAAGAATGCTCCTTCGAGCAAATGGTACGCCGGTTGGATTGTTTTTAACTGTAGTATTTCCAGAACTTGTAGAATGAATAATAGTTCTGAATCACATACACCGAAGATGTATGTGGTATGTGGCATGTGGAGCCACGGATTTTAAGTTTTTGAGTTCTGGTACATTAAACGGCAATGTTCGCGAAGCAGTGAATAATAATCCTAATGTCTACTGTTAGTATTCTAGTTTCCACATCAAAGCAGATCAAAAGGTGCTTCTGAAACACACTTGCATGTGTGTGCAAGTGCGTATGTAACCAAGAGCGTCAGCTAATTAGTCCGATCACGGTAGCATCAGTGACAACTGTATGCGTTCCCTATCGATTTCGACAGATGGGTTCACGAAATTCTCTAGGGGATTTCTTAAGTGGACACAATAACTAATCCTGTTCTGAAGCGGTCCCTATTTGTGGAAAGCAGATTCTCTGGTTAATAAGTCTATTTAAGCTTTTTCTGCCAATTACAGCACCATTGCAAAGTGCGCGCAGTAATGTCCCTATGCACTTGTCAGGTTATAACATTGACCTTTTTCAACAAGCCTAAAAACGATGTCTCTTCCCGGAGTATCACTTTCTCAATAGCTATGGCGATAAAAAATGCTGGTTAATTAGGTTTCGATTGTTTAACTTTTATCTGCAGTGCACGGTGTCCTTAGAAATCTGTCCATGTGACGAACACGAAATCAGGAAGCTAGACTAAACTTTGCCTGTGGATACATTTCAATGCGTACTTGCGCACTCATGCATGTCTTCAAAAAATTTTACTGAACTACCTGAGTGAATGTTCTACACGACACAAGAGATATGCGCAATAAAGTTATGCAAAGACAGGTGACATCACCAGCTGTGACGTCAGGCTCATGTTCCTTCGCAATTAATTTTCATTGGTCAGAGCAATTACACATCTTCCTCTACCTACACTGATACCATACACTGACCATTTATGCATTGATTTTTACGAATGTAAGCACAGGATAGACAACCCAAACCAATTAGCTCGTAGTCAGTAGTTCAAAATAATTCTGTCAACTTGATCTGGACCCTTAGATAACCGTGATATCAACTGATGGAACATTTCATCCCCTTATGAAATAACACCTCAACTCACGCTTCTTTAATCACAACAGAACCCTCCAAGACATACAAACACAGCTTACATCACATCTTAAAGTATGTACTGGTATGTGGGTAATGACGGTGTGAGTGCGTGGAAATTTTATTGAAAAGTGTGCGAAGCAAATTACGTACCCTGCGTTTCTTAGAGAGGGACTTGTGTCGTACCGACAGTAGGCCTTTATCAAGTTTCACTCCCTAAAAACCGTTCTGATCAATCTAAAGAGCCATTTCTGAAGGAGGGTTAAGTGTGCACATTATAAAATGGTACCCTACATTCGGGGACGGGCTAATAGAAAGCATGACTAGTGGTATATCAAAAACAGCTCATATGTCATCAAATTCCGATCTGATACTGAATTTTTCTGAATAGATTCGACTGGGACATATTAGAATTCGTATTTCGACAACTTTTATGGTCACCGTTAATTACAAGGTGGATGCTCGAATTGTAAGTGAGGTACTGCAAAGGTCACAAGGTTGTGGTAATTATAATGCCTCTTGATGTCCTGCCCTAAAATTAAGATGACGAACTCCGCTAATTGAGTTAAATTTGGTGATATCAACCCATCTTTGAATGCGAATTTTGAATCCATTGGACGCACGGCCTGTTGGAATATCTAGCAGCAACTTATAATGGGATTGGTGACATCCTGCCATATAGTTGTTACGGTTGGTAGTTGTGGTATATTGTGCCAGAATCCAGTTGGGTTTTTTGTCCACAGCCCTGGCTTTTACACCATCTAATACCTATGTTCACTATTATGGGCTTTATCATCCCGAACGCCACAAATGACTGTTCCTTCTAATCTTCAAGCCTAACAGCGCTCCTGTTGATAGCTGGTCCTTTACAAACGTTTGACTGCATCGAGGCGACTTACACTGGCACTAAATAAACTAAATAAACTGAATTAAATAAAATTCTCCGTCAACTGACTTCAACCAATGGGCACTTACACTGGAATGTTGGACGAAGATTCTGTTTTAGTTGAGGCTATTCTTGCATACGTACTAGCGTGACCACTTCTGTTTGGGAACGTGCCATCTGATAAACAAAACGAATTTGGGGCAGATGGTTGGCAGATGTTGTTTATCGAACAAAACATTAGGGTAAACAGACGTGCTTGATTCCTATTATTTTTCTCACCCTTATGATGAAGCCTAGTTAAACCAAGGTACTATCCGCCCGTTACCACTTTCCCACTGTGAAATCCATCGTGTGGAACCAGTCTCTTAAACTTCATCAAGTGTAGTCCAGTTTAGGGCTAATTGGCATTGGCCATTCAATTGCAAATTACAGTGGATGGGAAACTATCAGCATCGGTTTACTTATTTATGCCATGCCAATGTTATCTTCACTCGACTTGATCCCGTGAAGCTTTATCCATATTCAAAAGTTGAATAAAAAGGAATATGCACGAAAACACCATGCAATGTTGTCTAACGTTTGAAAAGGTACCGCTAGAATTATCTTACCATAGTTAAGTGTGGTATCCAGCCATGATCAGAAAAAGAGAAATATGGGAGAATGATAAATCACTTATTTGTGATTTAGTTGCACTGCCTCTGCTTTCGAATCACGGTCCAAATACATTTCAACCATTCTGATCGTGCTACATGTTTTCTGCGACCAACCAAGGCTGTTATTACAATGGTGACTTTTATGAGTACGGCAGTAACTTATGCCTGTCAAATATGTTGTGTTCTCCATGTATGGATGACTCCTTTCCGCACATGACAAGAAATGATTGTTCCCGTGCGCCTTGAGTGAGCCATTTTATTCTGTTAGTGATTTTTCTACGCCTAGAAGCACTTTGTAAAATAAATTTTGAATTTGATTGCCCTCCCTATCACAAGGATTCAAACCTAAAATTAAGCTTCACTGCATTGTTGCACGACATAGTGTGATTGTATGAATCAGTTGACCTAATAACTACCGATCTTCTGTACCTCCCAAAGGCGCCGTATGTGCATTCCTGTAGATCCTATTCGCGAACGAATAAGCAAGCATGTTTCTAAAGACCTGCACTTTATCGATCGTAGCAGTGGCTAAATAGTTCTTCTCTCCAAGAAAATGGAAACTTAAACTTGCCGCCCAAACTGAGTTATCTTTCTTAACCGAAATTTCGGCATCTCCAAAAGCGTAAATGTAGTTTCGTTTCCAGCAGTTAGTGGAATCGAATTGCTTGTTTCAAGATTAATCTAAAAATGCACGACGTGTGTTGTCTAATAAGAATAAGTTCTAAACTGAGTGCTTGATTTACTTAATGCGCCGGTCTTTGAAGTAGGGATTTCATTGCTGATCCTTTGTAGGGGTGAATTTCAGAGGGAGGGCGCTCCGGGAAGCAAATTCTAAAAGTGAGCAGGTCAACTGGCTTCGATCAAATCAATTTTATTTTTCATGTGGAATGGCCTGTTCAAAAGAGGACAAACCGTCCGATCGCCATAGCATAAACATCTTGTGGATGAATAGACACAAACATTTCTGCTAATCCATAAGTTAAGACCTACCTGATCTAGTAATTAAGTGCAGTTGGTTGGTCAAATTTGAGATTTTATGGATTTATTGGAATAGGCTCGGTAAATAATAAGTTGTGAAAATTTGGCCGACACATATGATAACACGGGACAAAATGCCCCACCGGTTTGTCATAAGTTAATTTCGCTTTGGAACCTAAGCTGCTTCTGTGAGTTGATATAAAAAACTCCCCTAAGTATCTAAAGGGCAAAATTATTCTAATTCACTGACCTGGCACAGTACCAAATAACGGCCGTCCAGCATACAAGAATACCTTACGCAGAGCCCCTCGTTGCTGACAGGAGGCATGTAGGCTTTTTGCTACCAAAAGCTGCAACGTATCCATTCGTGTCAATGGACACAGAAAAGGAAATAATTGTAGAAACAGCACTCACGTAAAAACGTCTCTGCATAAACCTCATTATTAATGCTTACAATTCTTGATCCTTGATTAGATTAGTCAGTTTTCTCCACTTTAGTCCCACAGCTTATTTGTTCCCAAATGCGGAGTTCTAATTATTGTCAATAATTAGAATGACAACTGAATCTATCAGTTCACCTCCAATTACAATGAAACTCATTTTGCTAGAGCTGAAAGTTTGAGACGCGCGCTGAAGAAAAACTGTCCAAACGAGTTGGTGCACTACTTCGTGACGTTTACTGACTTAGTTTCAGCTGACGAAATGAACATCCCCTCCTTCACAAAGCACTTGTTTGCAACCAGGCATAATGCTGAAATTGGATCATCATTTCAAATTGCTACGAAACACAACCGTCCAAACAGGCTCAAGTTTCAGAGGTCATGTATTAGTGGGTCGACAGCGGTGCCATATGCTCTCAGAAAGTGGGTATGACTCTGAAACAAGATTGGTTTTACTGACCAGGTCACGTCGTATGAAATAAGAACCTCATTGCAGCAGAAATATTTGACTCTCTTCTATACGTCCCACTGTAGAGGGGTATGTAGGGTGAATGTACTGTTCCCACCACGTTATTTCCAAAACTTAAGTAATTCCAAGAGTTTTTCCTGCGCTGGCTGCCACGATGTCATCTAATTTCAGGCAATAAGCCCACGTATCTTGAAAAATAGGCCCTGTATCTCTGCTCTGAGGTAACCTGTTAATGTCTATGCATCCAATTTGTTGCTTCAGTGTACATAAACTTAAACATCAAGAAATTATTTCGGACAGACATCCTTCTCCGGTAAGCATCGGGCAACAGTGCTCCCGGGATACGTCACGTGGGAACGTTTTCAAATTTTAAATCACTATTAAAATCGAGAAAAGACTCGTGTTTCTCAGTGACTATGGCTCACCGAGTAGAAAGTAGAGTTCGTCCGGATACCCATTACAACTCAATCACGTTCAATAAGCGCACTGTTGAATATCGGTCAGCAATTAGCCGCTGGAACAGACGTGAGACTGGAATTAAGATAAACGAGTCCCTGTAGATGCAACATTTAGATGTGTACAACTTTCAAATGATTCCGAGCCATAAGGATTCAGAAAAGGCATATACTCAAACACACATTGTGTAAAAAGTGATTCCTCCTCAATTTGGTTGCATTTTTTATCCGAATAAGTGGATACGCCACATATTCCAGTGTGGTAGCCTTTAATAAACTGTCCCTCTAATTGGAGCGAGGACCATTGTTAAGAAGGCTCGATGTGTTGATGCGTCATTGTTATATTTTCACGGTCAAACCTCCTCTTATATAGATGTAATGAACTTCATCACAAATATCTACTGTATCGAGAATCATCATACTCACTCCCGTTCAGGGTACTAAGCAAATCGATCTCAAGAACACCTTAGGTCACGCAATGGATAAGTTTACACAGCCATTTTGGTTCCTTAGCAAAACTCAGGCTTGATGAAATGTTTACATGCGACTTATACCTACAGATTTGGATAGGTATATTGAATCCATGGATGCAGCGGCTGTTAACTGAAGGGTACGAAGAATGAGCTGCTTTTACGGATGAATTTGTTGCAGCTGGTATCACTCACAGTACAAGCGCGGTGCTACGTAGCGTTGCAAAAAGAAGATTGGAGCATATTTGCCGAGAACCTGCGAATACCTGAGAAATAACATCGTTGGCGAGTTGACTTCTGCATTCCTCCAAATAATATGTTATTTGCATCCTAGCGCAATAGCAACCGCACCTGTAGAATGTGGAAAAATGGGTATCCTTTATTACACATAAATGACGTACGGTGCACTCACCAATTTTATTCGTCTTCTTGCAGAGAGTGCGCAGAATGACTAAACGAAATCTTTAACGTTATTCATCATTGTTCAATGGCCAGCGAGAAGCAACATGGTTAGTATCATTATTAAAAATATTAATATTGCAGATACCCCAAAAACAGCCAAAAATGATGCAGGCATGGTGATTATATATAACAAGAAACAACACTTCAGCGTAGAAAATGCTTTTTCTGTCATCAACTAATTTCAAAACTCGATACAACCACAGAGATTGGAAGATCGAGCGGATGGCAATCATACGTATCCAAGTAATGGAATAGAAGGTAACAAAACGTCTGTTATGCACTGTTGGTGTAGTATGTCTCACAGTCTGTTATGATCCACAAAGTTCTGCAATGAAATTTATCAGTCATAAGACAGCCATCGTTCAGCTTAGTTTACTTTAACCCATGGCGCTATTGATTCAGCTGCCTTATTCAGTACTTCAATCAGGGGTTCACTGAACGACGTTTTGTTTATTTCTTGGTAAAAATCTCTATCAGATGCTTCCACTGTTTTTTAAGTACAATCACATATGGATAGAAATTCATACTGGTTTCGTACACACTCCTGGACGGGGATCTAGATTTCGTGTTTATTTGTACTTCAGGCTGCGACGGTACTTAGTTTCTTAAGCACACTGGCTACCCATAATTATGAGTAGTATAAGTTTAGTGCGTTTTTGCCTATCCCTATGGCCATCGAATCCGATTAATTTTGCGCGAGCATACAAAGTCTACTGTTTCCATATGTGAACTTTCTCTT